>VUQH01013556.1:3833-25602 GCA_015106775.1 Etroplus canarensis
CCATGCGTGGCCCCCATCCACCACAGCCTCAGCATCTCACATGGCAGTCCTCCACTGCTGCTGTCTCACCACGTCTCTGTGGGCCTTACCACAGTAGCTGTCGATGTCCATTTCTACCCAGCAGCCACTGCTTCGATGGCAGTAGGCACCAGCACTCACATTAATTCAGTTTCAAATTCCTCCCCAGTGACTGCACCTCTGTTTAGCCCCACATTAACTGACAGCCAGGAAAATGACCAATCAGCTGGCAGGCTTCATCAGTGTAAGTAACTACATGGAAGTATTCTATACGACCAACCATCACCAGCTGCAACACATACCTGAGAAGGTGGTATCTGAAGGTGGTATTTGAGAAAGTATAAAGGAACAAGTTCAGTGTTTTGGGACATATGCTTGTATTCTTTTTTTCTTTTTTTTAAAGCGAGAGATAGATGAGACTTCAATAATATTCTTTTACTGAGAGGATATTGGCCTCCACACAATCTGTAAATCAGTTAATCTCAGCCATATTCCTCAGAAATGTGAACAAAGTTTTGATCAACTGAGATCCAAAGAAACATCATCCTCTGCTCCACAATGGTGCAGTGGTTGGATGGTGCTGGATGCAGGATATTAACAACCCTGAGATGAGGTTGAAAGTTGAAAAGATGGGTTGAGGTACCTCTTGGACATCGCTGTTAGACTTTCTAGTAAAAAAATTTTCATGTTCAAGCATTGACTTCTGCTATCTCTCTATTGATTAGAATAAAACTTAATAAAACATTCTCAACAGAATGAATGAGAGGAAGGGGTGACTCAAACTTGTGGCTTTACATTATAGGCCCCATTCTAACATTTAGCTAACCGTGCAAAAAATAAGATATAATTTAGAGGTACAGCCATTGCAAACATGGGCAGCCCAATGTCATGCCCTGGGTCAAAACTGGTTGCTGTTCAGTGGCAAAAACTGAGCCATAGAGAGGTGCATGTTACCACTGTTTCCATATAGAACAGAGATCAGAGCATTTTTACAAAGAAAGGTAAAGAAATTGAAGGAATTAAATTAATCTTTCTTTTCCTGTTTTTCTTTTTTTTTAAATAGCCACAGCTACTCTGGTTAGTGCATATTTGTGAAAAGATGTTCAGTCTATAGTTATGCATATCTACATTCTGTCTCATTTGTTTCATAGTAAACTTAATGCATCTGATTAGTAGAATCACCACCTCTCTGTCCTCGGTGTCAGTGTTATAACCCCAGGGATGCTACGTTATAAAACCAACTAGCTCAATGGGATAAGTCAGGTTACAAGTTTGAATTGCCTCAGTGGAAGATTTCTTTCCCCTCTCATTCTTTCTGTCAGGAAAGTTTTGTTTATTCAGTTTTATTCTAACTGATAATGTGAAAGCAGAAAACAATTCTTAAGCAAAAACTTTTTCTTGGTAGAAACAACTTTTAGGCAACGTTCAACAGCAATCTCAAACCAATGTGGATGGAACGTTTGTAACATCAGTTCAACGTTTATTTCAGAGCTATTTTTTTTTTACCCATGACAAACCACCAGACAACAGTTATTAAAAGTCAAAATATTTGCTGGGTTAGCTTGAATTACTTAAAAGTTTTATCCATTTTCTAAAAAAACATCTGCAGTAATACTAGTCTGCATATACAGTATGGAGAAGACGTCTGGCTGCCTGATCAGATTAGTTCTTTTAAAAAAAATAGATGCATTTCATTCCTTCACTGCATTGATCTGATCTATTTCTCACTTTATAAGAGATAATTTGATTAGACCTCTGCTCTATGTGGAAACAGGTTCATTTGGTTTGGTTTTTAGTGGCGGTATCATGACCATTTTCGACCTTATAACTGAGGGAAGGGTTTCAGTGATGTTTGTGGGGTTAGCTGAGTTATAAAGTCTCAAAAACTCAAAACTCACATTCAAACTCCGCCTAAATGTGCTATGTGTAATGATATTTCAAGGAATTTGTATTTGAGCAGAAATTTAAAATAGTGTGTACTATGATAAGGAGTTTTTTCTCTTAAAACTCCAGTTTATCTCTTCACCTAGTATTTGTGTAGCTTGTGTGCTTTCCTAGACTGCTGTGCATTACAGCTCCTTGTAAACTTTTTGTGGTGCTTTTTTGTTGTACATATTTGTGCACACTTAGAACTCTCATTAAATGCTGACCAGTAAAGGCGAGGGTTAGCAGATTTCACTGCAGTCTTTATGTTAAGCTAACCATGCTAACTGCCTTCAGGCTTCAGCCTCATATTTAAGGCACGGGTGTGGAATCCAACTTTTCATCTACCCTCTGACAAGAAATACAAGTATGTTTCCCAAAATAAAAATACACATCTGATTAAGGAGGTGAACATTGTGTATCACCATTCACATCTTGTTTAATTTGTGTTCCATAGCTTCAGGACAGCAATTTGTGTATTCATCTTTTGGTTACATTTATTACTATCAGACTTTATATTTAGCTACTGCAGCTTTAGCATGAATGGTCATGTTTTCTTTTGTTTAACTCTTCCTTTTGTATTTTAACCATGAAAGAAAAAAATTATGTCTACTATACTTTTATGTATTATACAGGCCATGTTATTGAAATGAATGTAGGCTAGCTCAAGCTGAAAGCCTTTAATTTGTGTCTTTTTCAGTGAAACAGCCAAGGATACATATTGTGCTATTTTTATTATTCAGTCTACCAAACTTGTTTTGGCTCATTCTTTCATGTTAATGTGCCTGACTGTTATACATTTTTTGAAACCAAAGGAAGGTAATTGGTATATCAATGAACATTTGGACAACACACCCAAAGACTATCGCTGGATGAAGACATATTTTCTGTTAAAATGTTAGTTGCTATAATTTATTAAAAAGCTGTAACTGTCACTATGTGCACCAGAGCTTGTGAGTCCAAATCCTGCATCAGTGTCCACACAAACAGGATGCTAATAATATTTCACATTACGAACAGCTGTCATACAGGATTGAAATCTGTTTACAAATACAGCACATCACACAGTGGGTAAAGTTTTTATACATCTGAGTGAATAAAATACCATTAAAAAAAAACCAGAGAAATAAATAAGTAATTAAATCATTTAGATATTTAAACAAGTTGTGGCAGCTAAAATACTCATAACAGGGAATGATGTACGTTTATCATTATCATGCCATATTGAGGGGTTGTAGTAGATAAGAAAATGGAAGAAAATAGTCAAGTAAAATCTGTCATCTGAAGTCATGATAGACTTCACATCACTGACAGGCTTTTCAGATGTAAAGTGGTTTGCGCTGTCTAAGTGTCCTTCCTGCACCCACTTGGGTTTTCTCTGTGTGCTCTGGTTTCCTCCCAGAGTCAGTAGGGTTGCATGTTACGTTGTTTCAGTGGTTCTCAAACTGTGGGGCAATATCAAACAGCTGCTGAAGGTGTAGCATGAATGGCTAGGGGGGGAAATAAAGTAATACTATGACTTAATAAGATTTATGTTAGGAAAATAAACAAACACAAGGTTGTTAGCACTACCACACTGATGTGAATTTCATAAAAATTCCGCTTGGTCTTTTTTTCATTATCCGTTTCTATCTATTGCTGTTTGATTTAAAAAATATATAAAATGGAGCAAAAAAAAAAAAAGGTTTGTTTCTCTGTGTTAGCACTTTGTTAGGATGTACCCTTTCTCTTGCGAGTATGACCCTGAATTGGATAATCAGTTAATTAAGCAGACTCGTGGAGTTAAGCTGAAAGGTTCCAAAGCCCCAATACTACTACTATGCCCCATCATCCCTCCTGGGGTATACAGTAGGCCGTCAGTGATAGACCTCTAGAGTCTTCTGTCCTGTACTTTTGCTTTTAACTGTCTCCAGGTAAGACCCAATTTCTACGTGTCTGCCTGAAGGTCCCATTGCCAGGTGTTTCTTGGCCGGCCCCTTTCTTGCTTCCACTGGGGTTCCAGAAAATAGCCTGTCTAGTGGTACGTGACACCTGTTGTCTCTGTGTGTCCAGTCCACCCCCATCTTCTCCTCCTAATCTCATCTACTGGAATTTGCTGAGTTTTCTTTCATAGATCAGCATTGCTGATTTTGTCCGGCCATTTGACTTGGAGGATTTGTCTCAGACAGATGTTGATGAATATTTGGACTTTCTTATCAGTGGTCTTTGTTATCCTTCATGTCTCAGCACCATACAGTAGCACAGATTTTACACTTGAGTTAAAGAGCCAGATTTTTGTATGCTGTAACATCTTTTAGGAGCTCCGGATGTTTTGGAGTTGAGCAGAGTGTAGACAGATACATTTTTGATTATGATGATTATGAAAACATCCACAGAATACAGAAGACAATAAATTCAGTGGACACTATGAACACAACTGGAAGACTCTTCCATGACTACCAACAGATACAAGACAAGACAACAATAGACAGTATATTATTACAAGTAAGCTTAAAAATAAACAAGGAGAAGACAAAGGTTCTGAAAGTGAATAGTAACAGCACTAAACCAGCCACACTGGAAGGTAGCCCCAGTTTTTTGGGTCTTGTTCTATAACAGTGATGACTGAAGATCTCATTCACTTTGTACCATCAGAACATTTACAAATCAGACCTCAATTCTTCCCTATTTCCAATGAACAATGATATTAAATGAAAAAGCAAGAGCATCTTGAGGCTACATTCAAACTGATACTGCAGTTTTTATAGAATCAATATTTTTGATTGAGTCTTTGAAGGCCCTGTTTCACATCAGATATTTTGATAAGTCATTTCAGGAAAATTAAAGATGATACTCGTAACAGCAGTACTCCAGTATAACAGTGAGCCAGCATGCACAGGTACAGGAACTTTAAATTGAAGGTGCAAAATATACGATCAAAACCTTTAAAAAAAACACAAGGTCAGTGACATAGTAGTTTATCTGGCTCACAGTTTCTCACAGGTTTTGCAATGTGTGAAATACTGAAAGAAAGTGACAAGCCACTGGCATGCTCCAATGCATAAACAAATGAGAATTGAAGTCCACTTAGAAGTATAGGAGGCTCAGGAACAGTCACTAGGACAGTACTTCTTGACCACCCTAACCTAGCTTAAGATATGATTGCATTTATAAATAGATGGCAGAGTGGCACACATGAACACTTTATTAACATTACAATCCAGACTAATCATCTTAGGAGTAGCAATTAATGTGAAAATGGAAAAGTGTAAAGCAACAAGTATGACCTTGACCTTGACCGTGACCATGAGCACCATTTGGGCGAAAACCCGTTAGGTGATCACTGTGTGCAAGTTTGATTAAATTCTGACCAATACTCTCAAAGGAGTAGTGATTCTTGTGAGTTGTAGAGGGATGGACAGACAATAGACACCTCACCATGACATTAGCTTGTTGATTCTTCGTCCACATGAGCAAACAAATTGAAATGCTTTTCAGCAGCTAAAACATCCCCACACTGATGCACTGCTGCATCAGTGCACAAGTGCCCCAGCCCTAGAAGAAATGCAACAAATGCAACAAGTTGCAAGTAACAAATGTAACAGAGGTTGCATTTAGAAACCTACAGAAGTTTCTAAATGCAACCTCTGTAGGTTAATGAGGCAGACATGCACTACCTGGTGCTAAATAACTCGTAAACGACCTGATTCTGGGTCAGGGTCTTGTGCGTAGCAGAGCAGCTCATCGCTGCGATCTATTGAAAGTCATCCATCGATCCAAGCTTTTGTCGGCCAGCCGCGCAGCTGGTTGACCTCTCCCCCCTCCCGTGGAGTACCAGGGGCCCGACAAGATGGGGGGGACAAAAAAAAACAAAACTTGCAAGCCACAGAGGGAAGATCCTTTGTTAGTGAATTATTATTAAGTGTTTAATGCAGAATAGTGTTTCCTATGACTGATGGTATAATATGTTGTTTTGTTCTCCATCATTTTTTGCTCAGTTTAAGCTGTATTTCTTAGGACTTCATCCATCTATCAGTATTCTTCTGCTTATTCCAACTGTCATAGGGCCATGGACAGGTTAGAATTGCCAATTGACTTGAACCCCTGCATCAGAATCAGAATCAGAATACTTTATTAATCCCCGGGGGGAATAATTACTTGTTGTTGGAAGAAAGCAGTAGTGACCAGAGGTCCCAGCCAGCCAGTAAATTTGAATTTGTAAAGCAACTGTTCATTGTAGGTGGTAGATAAATATGGAGCAAAATATTACTATCTGACATGTGGTGGAGCGGAACACTCAAGTAAAGTACATCAAATTGTACATAAAAGCAGAACTTGTAGATCATGTACATAAGTTTAACTTACTTGTACATCATATAGTTTGAACTCTACTTCATTTATCAGCCTTTAAAGACCTGCTGAATATCTACCAAAATGATTTCATCTGGACTTTGCTGGACCATTGCTAAACCTGTACGGTTTTATTTGTTGTTCCTTTCATTACATTAAGTACTCACTGTACTCATCTCTGTGTTCAGCATAGGGGCTGAACAGCATGACACAGCAGTTTTGGTCTCAGTGCACAGAAACGATAAATCTAAAGTCACCAAATTTACACATGAAACACAGAAGTAACACTGACTGCCTCTTTACACTGTGGGGTAAAACCACAGCAAGTGCAAACTTGTTTCTCACAAGAAACACCCCCCTCTGCATCCTGTCAGCCATGCAGTGAGAACAGAACAAGTTAGAACTGAGGTGATAGCGTCAAGGACCACAATGCAAAAACTACTCCATACACATTTAGAAAGCAAAAACCTGTCATGGTCCCAGGGTCTTGTGGTATTTCGAGTTTGGGGTTGTGTTTATAATTGCATTTTGATTTTTGTTTGGTTTTACTGCTGTTTTAGTGCTCTTAGGGTTTTTTTTTTTATTGTCAGGTTAAGCATTGTTGATTACTGCTTTGTTTTCTTGATCCTTCTAGTAATTTTGAGCATATGTTCTTGCTACATTAATGCACTTCTGGTCCCTCTTTAGCTTCTCTGGAATATTGAGTGACTGTTTAAATTGCTTTACTGTTTGGGTGTTAATTTTGAGTTCTTGTTTTTTTTTTAAATTTAGCTTCTGTTCCTATTTTAAATTTTTGTTCCCTCAATGTTTCACCCTATTTTTTCTGTTTTTCTGTGTGAGTGACTTTCTCCTCCTGTGCTCCCTTTATCTGACATCTTGTTTAAGCATTAGTAATCATGTTTTTTGCTAGACTTCTCGTCTCTGTGTTTGATTATTCAGCTTGCAGTTTTGTTTCTGATTTGGTGATCTTTTGTTGGTTTGTTTGTTTTTGTATTTTGTTTTGGAGTCACAAAAAGACTTGCCATTTGTTGATATACACCGTCTCCTGCATTTCAATCGTCTCCACATTAAACCTGACATGTGAATAAATAAACTGAAATACAGCCACATTATACACTTACTAGCAACTTTATTATGCACCTGTTTAAAGGCTTGTTAATGTGCAACACGTCATACCTTAGAGCTGCTGAAGAACACACCGGCTGCCACTCCTGTTGGCTAAGAACAGGCAATTAAGGGTCCAGTTTGCATGGGCTCACCAAAATTTTGCAATAGGACTTTTGAAAAATGTTGCCCACCATGGTTAGTCACAATTTCTGCTGTGGCATTTGGGTGGTAGGGTTCAAATTGGGTATAAAGGGTATGAAAGCAAAGATCTATCCCGCCTTGTTTTAATGTTTCAGGCTGCTGCCAGTGGTGTAATGATGTGGGGAATATTATCTTGGCACACTCTGGGTCTTTTAGTACCAACTGAGCCTACCTGAGTATTGTTCCTGACCATGTCCCTCCCTTTACGTATGACCACTGCATACCCATCTTTCTCTGTATGCTTCCAGCAGGATAACATGCAATGTCTCAAAGGTCAGATCATCACAGACTGGTTTCTTGAACATGAAAATGGGTTCACTGTACTAAAATGGCCTCCACAGTCATCACAGTTCAATCCACTAAAGCGCCTTTGGAATGGGGTGAAATGGAAGATTCTTATCATGGATGTTCAGCCAAGAAGTTTGTAGCAACTGTGTGATGATATCATGTCAATGAAAAACAGAATCTCAAAAGGAATGTTTCCAGCACCTTGTTGAATCTATTCCACAAAGACTTAAGGTAATTCTGAGGGTCCAACCCAGTACCAGCAAGGTGTACCTAGTGAAGAAGCCAGTGACTATCAATCTATTACAGCATTTTTTTTTAATCTCAGGGAGACATTTGGAGGCTTCACTTTTACAGTTTGACCTCTGTGATGTACTGCTTCTATTTGCCCTGCATTAGCTTCCAGTTTGCATGTGTTGCACAGTTCCTTTTCCAGAACAACAATGTAATAGAGTAAGAATATTTAGATATATAGATATATTTATTTAACTTTGCCTGAAAAATTTCTGTGTTGAGGGCCGTCTGTAACTGGACCTGGTGGCCATCCAAGACCAGCCAGTTCCTGGACCCATATGTTTGGAGGTGGACCAGAGGCCAGACAAATGTGAGTTCACCCCCCCAAGTATAGAATCACAGACCTCCCTCGCTGCATGCTGCAGTGAGTGTGTGTGTTCTGTCAGTAAGAATGTTGGTGATTTGAATTTCCCCATCCGGGGATAAATAAAATTATTTGCTTATGATATAATCTAACCGCCGTGTTTAAAAAAGACCAGAGCCATGCACAGAGAACCACAGAATGTTGTTACATTTTAAGCATCAGTGGGCATAGACTACTTCAGAGTAAATGCGAGGTGTCAACTGTTTCTTTCAGTTTGCGAAAATGTATAGAAAAAGGGAATAAAATTATTTTAGCTGTCACCATGAATCACCTTGCCCTTTGAAAAGAGAAGATAATAAATAAGTCAAAAGTCAAATCAACTTTTACTCAGGTTTTTTTTTCAAGCCACGCTATCTGACATCATAAAGATAAATGTTCTATTGAAATAGAAGCATTAGACCCATCAGTATATGGCTCACTCAGTGTTCTCAGGCTTAAAAAGCAAAGTAAAGCAACTTTCATGCCCCCACCTGTGGCTGGCTGAAAACCTGAGAATGAATGATTTTAGCTCCTTAAAATCAAAGTTCAAAATTCATTCTTTGCTTACCAAAAACATCTTTAATTATTTCAAATATTTGCTTGCTGTTCCTTTTTCATATTTGTTACCAGTTAATTTATGTGATTTTTAATCTACTCAAGTATGAAATACACTTTGTACCAAAACAGTTTATTAGCATTTCTGTTGTTATTGTTTGACAATGTTTCTTTAAAGTTTAAGATAATATGGCATTTCTTACATTATTTTTTTCACACTTTAAAACACCTCTTTCCCTTCTTTGTTAAAGGAGATCAGAATTTGTACTAATAGATACAGCAAATTCATGAAGTTCTAAAAAAAAGTCCTTAAGTCAAAAATAGATTCCTATATGAAAAAGCTGAAAGAGTCAAGCAATTAAAAAATATTTCAAGGCTCAGCTTGTGTTGCTGAATATCAGTTAATACATTGATTATCAGGTCAGATTAGATGATTTGTCAGCTGTTTTTTAATGAGGTAGACCTGCTTAAATGTACCGTATGTCATTTTTTGCATGCAGGGGCTAAACCCAATGAGTTATTACTTGTAGTATTAAAATCATCCCTTCTCCCTAAAAAGAAATAAACCATTCTTAGTAGGATTATAATTCAGGTGATATGCTCATTTATTAAAGTTCAGTGGATGGTTTCCTTGGTTTTGCCTCCTCCTCATTTCGTGGAACATGGAAGTCCACGTACGGACACCACTTGGTGTTGAAACACACCAGTTTCTTCAAAGTGGACGTCTTGACGATATTGAAGCCCGTCTCTCCTCCAAAGGTGCTGGGCTTCCAGTACTCAGGTGAGCAGATGGGATTTCCATACAGGCCTTTCAGGGAAAAGGGAGCACCCATCTCTACCATGCTCTCACCAAAAATGGCGTTGGCACGAGTTTTCTCCAGCAGGATGCCTGGGTAAAACTCCAGAGCATCTATGTCACCGTAGAGTTCTTCTAAACCTCTAGCCATTTCAGTGTCATCTGTTTGGAAAAGGCAAAAGGGCAGGTTGTTACCTTAGAGATGTTATTGGGTTATTCACAAAATGTGAAATAAGAAGAGTGATTTTCTGTTGCTGGAGTACTAGCAGTACACCTATCACAGTTTTAATGCGCACAGTTGGCACAGTTAGCAGGTCAGTTAAACAGTTTAATCATAGTAACTAATGATTGGGTTTTCACTCTAACCCCACTGCAAAGCTGCTTAGATGAGCAGTTACAAAAATGGATGAGGCATGCAGTCAGTTATGAGATTATATGATGAGCTGTTAATTCATGACCTTAGATGCCTTCCCTTAAGCATACCGCTTTGCTTGCTTATGTAAATGGATGACCTTTTGACACCATCCACCAATTGGCAGGGGTTCAGCTGAGCGAAGCAGCTTTATGCTACACCTCACTACAAATATACAGTAAAGGGTTTGGTTTTGTGAGGAGTTACCCTCATACTTGACATATTTTACAAGCTGAAACTGTTTACAACTACTAAATCTCAAAGATCGAGAGTCACGTTAGTGTTATGTGAGATTTTTTGATTTTCTGATTATATCTTATACACAGGGAAAATATATGTGTCTGGTAACAGTGTGTAGAGATGCAGCCACTCGAACACTGCCGTACAAACACCCAACCAGAGGCCTGAAGCTTATTGTTCCCACAAATGTCCTTTGCTCCTGTATTGTTATAGATTATATTTCCTGACACAGACATGAGAAAAAATGCATGCAAATATTCTATAACATAATGCACATGTGTACAAACAAACAAATGGAGCATGCATATGTTTTTATTACATACACTTACCAGTGAATTCATCAAAAGATCTGTATGGCTTCAGGTTGAATCTCTTCCTGTATTCATTAAAAGGCTGCACACGTGCAGCTCTGGACTCTCTGATGGCCATTTCTGCAACTTTAAGCACTACTTGATTAGAGTTGCGACCTCCTCCAATCTATAAAATGTAACACAAGACACAAAAAAATGTCATTTTGACAAGCCGTGCAATGTAAAGTATCCCCCTTTGTTGTCTAGCAGCCAGCAACACACCATGATTTTCACCTTGCAATTTAACTGTCAGCCGACAGAAGTACTGTCCCACTTTGCATACATCTACGGCTGCTAAAAGATGCTATCTGAGAGCATTAGCACTCATGTCATTTTAAGAAGTAGTTGTGAGGGGAAGTTAATGTGGATGAGTTAAGAAACGTAGTGGTTCAGTGGTCGTAAAGATAGGCCATACTGCATGTCACACCATCAATGTTATATTCACTCCCAAAGTACTTTGATTCTTCATAACCCAGTGAGCACTAATGCTTTCTATGATTTTATGTAGTGTGCTTTGTATTTATATGTTTATATTATAGACACTATGTTTCCCTGTGTATCATTCTTAAGGCTGAAAGTTGAAGAGGATTAAGTGGGTTAGCAATGAGGCAGTAAGTGTCAAACAAGCTGATAAAGAAGAAGCACAACTTCCTTTATGGTATTCTTGTCATGTGTCTCAGCCATGTGAAAAAGAAAGTACAACCTATTTTCTGTTCTAAGGTTTTATGCATCAGGACATACAGAAAAGCAAATATTGCAAGCACATCAACAAATCTACAACAGAGTGGCTGAAAAACAAAAGAATCAAGGTGTTTAAAATGGCCCAGTCAAAGTACAGACCACAAACTGATTAAATTGCAAAGGTGGGACCTTAAGAGAGGTGTGCATAAATGCATGCCTACAAACCTCAATGGACAGAAGCAATGCTGTAAGAAAAATTGGGCCAAAATTCCTCCACAATAGCTTAAGAAACTGTTTAAGTTATACAGAAAAGGATTATTTCAAGTTATTACTGCTGAAGGTAGTTTTACAAGCTACTGAATAATGGAGTGTACTTAACTTTTACACACATACGTATGGTTAGGCAGGAGTCTCTGTGAACTATCATGGTTGCAGATGACACTGTGATCTCTATTAAGTGCAAAAAGCAGGCAGAAGAGAGCCTGGGGTTGTGGAGGTATGCACAAGGTTATTATTGTTAACTAAAACTAAACTAAAAACTAAAACTACATGAGAGAAATAATTTTAGTTAACTGAAATAAAATTAAAACTAGACTTTTGGGAAATATCCAAACTAAAACAATATTGTGGGCTTAGGAAACCAACTAAAATAAAATAAAAAATATACAGGAAACGTTCTCAGTTCTAGTCTTTGTCAGATGAATTAAATTTGGTCAGACAGCCTGTCTGATGAGGCTTTGGTGCATCTATTTATTAAGACTCAGGGTGTCGCCTTCAATATAACTTATCTGCCTTCACAAAGTGTTGAGTTTGAATTGTAATTTTTTATCTAAACATCTCAAATGTCCCCCTTACAAATACCATCCATATTATAATAATTAAGAAGACTAAAACTAACACTGAAACTAATAAAAACTAAACTAAAACTAAACATTTTCAAACAATAAAAACTAAAGTAAAATGGGCAAACTCACTCTGGAAACTGCTTGAAGCTAAAGTGAATTCAAAACAAAAACTCAAAACGAAATAAAAACTAATTAGAAAATACCAAACTATAAAAACTCTGATATGCACTAAAGAGGGGGAGAATGAAACACACTTGAAGCAAGACAGAATATGAGTGTGTGCATGAGAGTGAAGGAGGCGGAATGGTGAAAGTGGATGAGTTTAAATACCTGGGGTCAACCATCCAAAGCAACAGCCAATGCACAAGAGAGATGAAGAAGAGAGTGCACGCAGGGTGGAGTGGGTGGAGATGAGTGTCAGGGGTGCATTGTGACAGAGGGATAGCAGTGAGAGTGAAAGAGTTAAAATTTTACCAGTGGTGGGGCTTGGCCCATCTTAGAAGTGATTCTCTTGCCTTAAAGAGACTGAATCATACATTATTATAATAATATAATAAAGGTGCCTTTGGCTGCTCCCTTGTATTTTCCCCCCAAGGGGTCACCACAAAATAATATTTTTTTTTTGTTTAAGGATTTTCTAAAATTCCTTTAATTACTCTTTTAATTTGCTGTGACTTTTCTTTAATGATTTAACAAACCCACCTGGAGAGTTATGTGATAGAAACTTCACTTTAGCTGCATCTGCTTCTGATGCTAGGTTGACAGTGCTGCTTTGTTGTGATTTGATGTTAACTGAAAGTGGTGCCATCATGGAACTAAAAAATATACAATTTGCCTCTTTTGGTTTCTGAATTGTATTCCAAACATCAGTCTGCCATCTTTCATTCATTCATTCATTCATCATTCACACATTGTCCCCAGAGGAACATATCGTATCTGTACTACTCAAATTGGATCTTTTACGTGTTTATCAGCTGTAATTTCACTACCTGTCCCGCAGGCTGTCGAGAGAATGCATCTACCAGCTTTTCCACCCCATAATGCATCAGGAGAGAGGTGTTGTAGAAAAACTTGGAGTATGGGATTTCCTCTCCGTCGATGAGAAAGCTGTCAGGCATCAGTGGGTGCCAGTGGTAGAGCTGGCAGAACTCCAGGGCAATCCGATTGCTGTACTGGAAATGTGTACCGAAGAGCAGGCTGGGGTCAAACTTCAAGTTTAGCCTGTAGCCACTCAGGTGCTGCACATACTCTTGGATTATGATATTGATGATCTCACCTGGGAACAAAATAAATCAGCTCATGCGATAAACTGAACAAAATGCTAGTGAAATAAGAGGTTGTAAGGAAGTTTGAATGTTTAAAGATAATGTAATTATTTTAACCGATTTATAATGGATTATTGTGACAAATAGGGTGGACAAAACAACAAAAACGTGTGCATGAGAACATATTTTAATGGGCTAGCATGTACTGCTCACAGATACAGATGTATAGTACATTTCTATGGTTCACCCTAGAACAATAACATCAGGGGATTTTCATGCATGCGACTGTGGTTATATGATTTTCACAGTGTGGTTGCTGTCTGAGTTGCAGTTCAGACTGCTCACTGATGTCATCGAAAGTAAGTGTGTTTCCCTGCTGTTTTTTCCCCCCACAGTGATGACTGATGCAGGGAGCCTGTGCCTTCACAGGACAAGACTTACATGTCCTTGGAACAGGGGGACCGAAGAGCAAGTTCCCAGCTGCATTATTATTATTTTTTTTATTCCTTTGTGTTCTCCACCAAGGGGACGCCACAGCACATTAATCCGTATTGGTCTTTTGGCAGAGGTTTTATGCCAGATGCCCTTCCTGATGCAACCTGAAATGGTGAGAAGGCTTGTGTCCTCACCTGGCATCGAACCAGGGTCCCTTCGTAAGGCAAATGCGCAAACCACTACTCTACCAGGGGACACTTATGACCCTCATTAACAATTCCCAAATTTTTCACAAATTTTAGAGCCTTCCTAGCCCCATCGTACCGTTTTTGTTTTATGTTGTATAGCTGGAAATAAAAGAAGAGCATCAACTTGCCATGTATTGTTGTGTTTTAATATATTTCGACGAGAAGCATTTTTTGGGGGGTATATGTTAGTGATGGTGTTACAAAAATGTTTGTTAGTGTTTAAAGGTTAAATGTGGAAAAATTGACATAAAAAGCATATTTTATGACTTCAGGATGTCAAAGGTTGAGCACATGCAACAGGTTGATTTAAAAAATTTAGACTTTGTACTTGAATAGAACAGAATTCACAAGGCAGCATAAAAACATGTGTAAGTTCTTCATGAATGCATCTTGTGTCCCTGTCCCAAAACTTATCGACTTAACTGTGTAACTGATTATAGTGATGTAGGTTATGAAGTATAATGCAAGGGTATACATCAAGCTTTACTCCTTTTCTCATATTCAGCTTTTATTAAGGTTTTGTCTTTCTTCATTAATTTTTTATTGTTATTCTTTATTTCTCTTGAGATTAAGAATCTCTTTTGTGAGTGTCCTGGGCTGACAGATAGCATTACCCTAGCATGTTTTTTTTTTCAGTTTTACATGTTTTTGTTTTATTGGCTGTGATCAAACATCTGGCCATGGGACTGCAATAAAAAATTAGCAGTTTGTCTAACAGTGGCATGCTTACACTAGTAACAATTCATTTGAATTGCCCCCAAAAAACCAAACTAAAATTCGACCTGTCATTCACTCAGCAAGCATAAATGACTGCACATAATTACATTCCTACTGATTCAATCGGATTTTAGAAGAGACTTTAGGATCATTTGAGTGTTTTGCTTATGTTTCCAAGAGTTGCTCAGATATTTCAGACTGGGACATTAGTGATCCAACCAACTTTGCCCTAGAGTCACAACAGTGTATTTAAAAAAAAAAACAACAACAACACTACCCTGAGCTGATAAAGATGAATAAAAAGTGAAGGGTCAAGCAACTGAGCTGCATTTTTTGCTTTGTGTCTGTACTACAAATGTACTCACCAGTGATGATGAGTCTTGCAGTTTGGAAAACCTGCTCATCATCCCAAGTGGGATGTTCTTCCTTCAAGATGTCACAGACTCTGTTATGCTCCCTCAGCCATATGGTGGCATACATGGTGAGACCTGGCAAGATGCCATATACTTCCTGACCGATGGCCAGACGCTGTTGAGCCGGAATGCCTTCAGGATACACCATGTGCACAGGGACCTCCGCTACTGTAGGGGGATACATTTCACCATTCACCAGCTGTGGAAAAAGAGTTATGAAACTTATTAATTTTTATTATTTCAAGCTGTTTATATTTTTACAGTCCAGTTTCTTTATTATATTTACTGACTACATTAACAGAAGCCATACATACTTGTCTGATTGCTTTCTGGTACAAGTCATGTAAAATTCGAGCATGCCAATTATCTGATAAGTTTTATTGATAAATCAACATCCTCAAGCATATTTTGGCCTAGCTGATAGACCAAGACGACTGAAAAGAAGACTTTCATAAACTGTTATCAAGAAATGTCATAGAAAAGTCAATGTATCAGTCAGGGTTCTTTTTAATCACGATCGCATTTATCTTGAAAATGTACCATAGTATTCTCAGAAGTTAAAATGACACAGGAAGTGAAGGCATTATACATGACTCAGTAAAGATGCACAGCACAAAGCTCTTGGGCTCATATGAGTGACGAGGAGGTAAATTTAAGTTTAGCATGGTACACAAATTAGGTTCAAACCTTACAATATACTGCTGAAAGTATGCCAATATTACATTTTTACCTAAATGTTTACTTAAAAAATAAATGTCAGCGTGACTAGAGCATGTTTCTCTACCTTATTAGATGACGGGATCAGATTAGTTTTAGCAGAAAAGCTAACTCTCACAGGTTCAGACTGTGACAGTTTTTTCATTGAGTTTCACACTCATGTGGTTCATCCAAATCTCACACCTCAAAACCCACCCCATTATCTAAAAACTGCAGGGTTAAAGAGTTTTTTTCTGAACAAGTCTCAAAAATCAGATTTTTTAAGAGCACAAAACACCTGTGTGAAAATTGTTATTATGAAAATTCACTAGAATGCTACAGCGTAAAAGGAGCAGATGTTTTGTGGAGCGTATTTACTTTGAAGACCTAAATGCAGAGCTCAGGAGTTGGACTTGCACAGGCTGTGGACCATAACAGATACTGAGTTTATGTGATTTTCTTATTATTCTTCTCCTTGAGAGCACCTTGTGAGCGCATTGCTCCTCAGAGATCTCAGGTGTGCTCACTAGGTGTTTTCAAAAGGTTAGTAGGATAAAATTCATATTTTTGTTAGTTTTGCTTTTGTGTTTAAAATAAATCAAAGCCCATCAATGAGACATCTCAGAATGTGCAGCAATTTCTTTCTCACCTGATATTTCAGCTTTCCATCTTCATGAAGCCGAAGTTGATGCTGTCTAATGAGGGTGTCTCCATAGATGTTGGTTGCATCTACCTGGGTGGGTAATGCAAAATACACTTATTTAGTACTAAATTCAAAAGTGAAACACGTCTACAATTAACAAACTGATGTACAGCACATGTCTTTGAAATTGTGCTTGCACCTGGCTGCTGAATACAGGATGTTGGAAACTCACCCCATGTCCTAAAGCCTTTGTGAAGCCTCCTCCAGCTTTATGGTTTGTCCTGAAGAACTGATGGGTGAAGTGTTGAGCCATGAAGGCAAACATCAAATTGGTTCCCTGAGGATCTGGCCTAAACTTCTGTCTCTTGAAAAATCTCTCTGCCAACAGTTTGGCATCAGGAAGAACAGGTTTACCTGCAGAGAAAGAAACTCATGAAGCTTTCCTCAGTAGCACAGTCATGTCTGCTTGACTGTGTGGGTCTCACCTTTAGTTCCCATAGGCAAAGGGCAGTCTTTAGGTACAGGGGGAAGAATCCGAGTGTAGTAGGAAAGGTTGTAGTAGGACTCCCAGCTAAGGTATCCATATTTGGTGTTGTAGGTCGGAGGGCTTGGAATCAGGTTACTTCTGACTTTAGGAAGAGGTGATAATAATGTCTTTATTAGATCTTTTATGTTTCCCAAAGCCACTGTCTATAAAGCCATAATTGAATCAATGCATATAACTGTAATGTCTGTTTAGCTGAAGTCTGATAAAGATGTAAACTTTTGCAGGAGATGCAACTATCCAAAGTAAGGGCATAAATGTATGCATTTAGATAAGGAGGTCTTGATGCTATTGATATAGGTGGAGCGACTAATTTTTTCATGTGGGCTCAGTCATTTGCATTCATTAATCTGATATAGCAAATTTTCAGAATCCTTTGATTAACTCTATAATGTGAATTTCAGATTAATTGCGCATAAATGTTTGTTTTGCACTCATTTTGAAGTTGTCGTGTGTCATTGTGAGGCTTTCTGAGATCTTCTCACATAAAATAATACATTATCTAAACCAGCTGTGAATATATCTGTTAGTCTGCTGACTGAGTGACTTGTTGGGAGGTTTTATTCATTTCACTTACCTGTCAGAACCAGTTTCATCACGATGTCTTGTAGGAAAGAGTTGTTTACCAGGTGCCAAAACCAGTGGAAATGAGTAAGGAGATAGTGAACCACCGAGGGGCTGGGCTTCAGCATGAGACGAATTCTGGTCCAAAACGCAGCTACATATAAAAATGAAAAAAAAACCAACAATGTTTTTTCCCCCATTTCTTACACTTGCACTTGCATTTATAAGTGTATAGCTTTTATTTTTTGATAATAAATAACAAACGCTGTCAATATGAGTTATAAGCCATTAGCAAGATAATTTTGGCAGTTTACAGGTTGCAAAACATCCCTTTCAGAATGATAAGAGATAAAGGGCATCTGAAGGACAACATATTTAATAACAACGCAAAGACTTCAGCTGCTGTAGACTTCATGTACACTATATGGGCAAAAGTATTGGGTCACAGCACTTAATCATTGAATCCAGGTGTTTCATTCAGTCCCATTGCCACATATGTATAAAATCAAGCAGCATGCAGTCTGCCTTTACAAACATTTGCTCTAAAGAGCTCACTGAATTAATGTATGATACTGTAATAGGACACCACCATTGTAGCAAGTCAGTTTGAGAAATTTATCCCCTCCTAGTTATTGCAAAATCAACTGTAAATGGTATTATTGCAAAGTGGAAATGTTTAGGAACCACAGCATCTCAGCCATAAAGCTGTCGAGTGCTGAGGCACATAGTGTGTAAAAGACTGGCAGCCTGATGGGACAAGTCTGGGTTTGGTGAATGCCAGGAGAATGTTACCTCCCTGACTGCATTGTGCCACCTGTAAAGTTTAGTGGAGGTGAGACAATGCTATGGGGACGATTGTGAGCCAGGCCCTCTCATCCAATCTTAGTGTCTGACCTCACAAATGCTCTTCTTGGTGAATGGACAAAAATTCCAACAGACACACTTCAAAATCTTGCAGAAAGCCTTCCCAGACCACTGGAAGATGTTAGAACTGCAAAGGTGGGACCAGCTCCATATAAATGCCTATGGATTTAGGATGGGATGTAATAAAAAGGGATAACATGTAGGCAGCCCATTACTATTGTCCATATAGTGTACCACTGTAGTAATCTCATTACACTTTGTTTATCACTTCCTTAGGCTTTAGACTCTTTAATGACCATCACTAACTCTGTGCCTTCCACCCATCTGTTATAAATCAGGTCTATATACTCAGTAGTCACTTGATAGTTACTTACCCGGTATTTATTTATTTATATATTTATTTTTAACAAATACCTATTGTTCTTTTACTGTCCATGTATACTTAATTGCACTCACACTTTACTGTCGCACCAAAGCAATTTCCCTATTGTGGGACAAATAAAGGCTTTTCTTATTCTTATTCTTAAAACAGGAACAGTAACACAGGGCCAGAAACACACACTGTCAAAGGGACAATGTGACAATGAACTAAAGAGAGATGGGGTACAAGTTAACTCAGAATAACAAGAAACAGGAAGGAGGGGAGCACTGGTGACAGCAATCAAGGAAGCCGGGGCTAGACAAAATGCAGTCCTAAATACAATACCAGGCTCTAAGCACAGAGTAACTGAAAAACACGGGGAAGGCGGGGAAAGAATATAAAACATAACTGCTTAGAACAGAATTTTATGAACCTAGAAACACAATGAAAAGAACAACTCAGAAACTACAGAAAGATACTAATACCAGAATCATAACAGAACATTAGTCCCAAAAATGCAGGTACAAAGGAAATGAACAAGAACAGAACTGAATGGCTGCTCAACTATGCCAGACTGAAAAACCAAAATAAAAAAAGACATAGAAATAAGAATACATAATCTAAATATTACAAAACCCAAACCATGACAAAGCATCTCTCAGGTCCTGTGTCAGGTCTTTGCTGGATTTTTTTTTCTTATTTCTTAAGGACATGATATTTAGATACTGTTTATCTGCTGTGCATTTAGATAGTTTTAAGGCCTCCCACTTCTTCTTTTGTCCTCCCCTTGTCCAGTATTCTCAGATTTTTTATGGACATGTTGCAGGCCCTGATGAGATATGCCAAGTTTTCAGCTAATAGATCTTTGGGAGTCACCCTGTTGATGTGAAAATTTTTCATAGATTTCAGCTACAGAAATGAGAACAAGTGATGTGTTTTTACAACAGGCTGCTAGTATTCAAGTGCCTAAAGTCATAATTTAAAATTGGTTCTTTACTTGTACTGTCTGTTATATGTAGACACAACACTGGTTCATCCCTTGAATTATGTGCCTATTTTAAGCATGAATGATTCATAGGGCAGTGTTAAGTGGCTTAAAAACACATTCCTGAACCTAAAAATGGTCTAGAAACTGGACTGAAAAAAGTGGAAAAGCAGCTAATGTCCAAAAAAAAATTTGCAAGACCTTCAGAAAACCTGGAGAACTATTGCTCAAGGACAAAATATACAGGAATATTTTGAATATTAATTTTGTACTTTTGCACCATGCTGACACATATGTAACAAACACTTTATGTGTTCTACAATCTTCCTTATAAAGCTTTATGCTTGACTTTAACTTATGAAGTCCCTAAGGAAAAACGGGTCTGGGTTCTTATGGGTTAAAATTAACCAGTTTTCATATATATATTTAGTTTCTTACTTGGTCTGAACCAACATTGCCAGCTGGGCGAAAGGTTGTGTTAATGATTTAATTTAAAAAAAAAAAAACTGTGATTGCAGAGGGCAGGTGCATGCACAGGGTATTTAACAAGCACAGGAAAATTGTGCCACCAAACCAAAAATGCTGAGGGAAATGCAGCAGGTAATTTTTTAAATCATGGTTATTCCAAATGGAAACATTATTTACAGAGGACTATATCGGCTCCTATGAGTTTATACATCAAAGAAAGGCTGTTCGAGGTTTGAAGCTAACTAGCTGATAGCCTTAGCTTGCTAAGCTAGGGGTTTGTCTTTTCAATGGCCTCTCCAGGTGCTGCGTTTGATCATGCTAATGGGAAAGCAGAGGCAACAGCTGGGTTTCAGGAGGACAGGAGGGCTTTTGGTACTTCTGTGGACTGACACAGGAGCTTCTACACTACAGCTATACTGTACAGGTAAGTCATAGCCGCTAACACTAAACCATGTTCTCATCTTAGCTGCTCCTTCAGGATGAGCTGCCAGTGTAATAAAATATGGACTGTATGTAAAATGGGAAAAAGTGGAATAAAGTGAGGAATGCCATTTTGTCTAGTAAAAATTAACAAATTGTTTAACTACAAGTCTGAGTAGATGCAAGTGTCCCTCTCTTCTTCCTTAGCAAGTCTTAATTCAAATTCAAATTCAAAAAGCTTTATTGTCATTTCGACTACATATAGCTGGTGCAGAACATAGTGAAATGAAATAATGTTTCTCCAGGACCTGGTGCAACATATAACATGTAAACATATGACATGTGACAGAGACAGGACTAGTTTTTGTTTCTACAGTTAGAAAAATTTAAGTTTAAAAGATTTTTTTAAGAAAGAGATAAAAAATAAATAAATAAAGTGCAATGTGTGCAACAGTTGCAACAATGCAATGCAATGTAAACAATGCCAAGGACACCCTACAATGCAGAAACAGTACACAAGAAAGGCAAAAAGAAAACACAAGAACAAGACACTAGCGCCGAAAGAAAGAAAGTGCTGTAGCAGCAACTGAGGTAGTGCAGATTGTGTGTGTGTGTGTGTGAGTCAGAGAGAGAGAGAGAGAGAGAGAGAGAGAGAGAGAGAGAGAGAGAGAGAGAGAGACAGAGAGAGAGAGTGGTTTACAGTCCTGCAGTTCTGGGTTTGTGTGTGTGGGTGACTCTTGTGTAGTACAGTCCTGGGTTATTGAGGA
>VUQH01013564.1:3761-27258 GCA_015106775.1 Etroplus canarensis
TGACTCAAAATTCAAAATAATTATTATTTATCGTATACTAGACCTTGGTGCAGCCCATCAGTTCATTCTATCTGATCCTTCTTCTGTGCTCGCAGATGTCCTTAAGATTACCACAATAAGGATATCCTCACTCAACGACATCATACAAATCCAAAAATAATTAAAAAAAAAAAAACTGTCTGAAATCGAGTGCTTAGAGAAGTCTTAAGTCTGAGCTTTTGGCTGGCATTAATGTCTCATTTCATTACCTGAAGCTCTAGACAATTTATATATATATATATATATGTATATATATAAAAGAATGCATATATCCCCTTTAGGCAGCTCCAGTTGTTCCTTCTACTCTAACGTGGTCTCTGTCATTATTGCCAGTGGTGGGGAACTTCTTTGGGTATAGCTGCGTGCCGGGTGTTAAGGATCCCCAGCACGATCCCAGAGGCAACAATCCAAAGAACCTCTGTGAGGCCTGTATAGGAGATGAGAACGACAGGCATATCTGCGCCAACAACCACAGAGAACGGCATTATGGAGAGGCAGGAGCACTCAGGTACAACACTGAACATTAATAACAGGGAAAATAATACACTAACGGCACCCGGCTTTGGAGGAGATTTTATGACTGCTGCCTTTGCTTCTCCCTCACTTTCTGTCTATTCCAGCCAACATAAACCATAAAGAAAAAATAGTGCATAATCAGAGTTGCCTTCGCTGAAGCAATATACTGGAAATAATAATGACATAGTGATGAATGACTTAAAGAAAGAAAAAGTATCATAAAGACACAAAAACTATATTCATTTAAACAGGATGCAACCAGATTGAAATAATACTGCAGAAAAAGTAGATCTGACAATTCCTGTTGGTTGTGATTTATTTGCATAATGCATTTCAGATATCTTGTCTGTATATGAATATAAATATAAGTCACTGTTCACCCTGTGCAGTGGTGCTGTGTAAAGCACTATTTGGCATAGCAGCAACTGTATTTCAGATGGGACCAAAAGGGCTACAGGGGGTGTTTTCTTAAAGTATCACAGTAGGTGGCAGAAGGAGTTTACTTATGGTCTCCAGGGTCTGTTACAATAACACTTTCCCAGCTGTGCTGACTTCATGTTCTGATCTATTTATAGACTAAAAGGGTCTGGCTATTTGTGTGTTTTCTTTCAGGTGTGTGGCTGAGAACCTCGGTGACGTGGCTTTTGTCAAACACACAACAATCTTTGACAATTTAGATGGTCAGTGCTTAAAATATCATGTATTTTAGAGACTAAGATAGTCAAGGTTATATAATGATATAATTTTATCATTTCTTGATTCATGATTAGAATGCTTGGAACTTGCAGAAGGTGCTACTCCATGTGAAGACACAGGATGTCAGTGTTTCACAATGTATTTGTGTGTTTTACAAAATGTGGAATACAATGAATAGACTGCAATGTAATTATGATTGTTTATGATAATATGCAGGGATGGAAGACAGAGATATATGCAGTGATAGGAAAGCAATTTAAAAACAAGTGAAAATAAGAGTGAGAGAGAGGAAAAGAAACAGATATCACACACACACACACACACACAGGACAGACACATAGTTGCAGACATTTTTGTCCAGCAATGAAGTGCCCTAATTCTCCATTTGCTGCATCTGCTCCTCTGCTTTGGGCAACATCCAGAATTAATGGTGATCATTATCGCCGTCACGCTACACAGGCCCTGCTGGTACAGCCAAGAAGGAGCAGTTTGATGCCAGCTCTACAAACACTGTAGCTGCTTAACGAAGCATGCTTTATCATATGGTTCAGAAATGTCCGGAGTCAGACCAATTAACGGAGGTCAAGAAAATACAGAAGGTCTGAGCTGTTGTGTGAGATGACTCTAACTTCAAGATTAAATTAAATTTTATTTATATAGCACCAATTTACAACAAAACTCACCTTAAGGTTCTTCACACTGTAAAGATCCTACAGTATTAGAGAGAAAACCCCAACAGTCAGAGAATCTCCTATGAGCAAGCACTTGGTGAGTGTGGGAAGGAAGAACTCCCTTTTAACAGGAAGAGACCTCCGTGAGAACCAGGGTCAGGGAGAGGCAGCCATCTGCCTCGACTGGTTGGGGTGAGAGGAAAGAGGAGAGAGAAAGTAGAGCAAAGAGAGATACAGACTATGGGAGAGAGGAGACAACATTTAATGACATGCAGCACTAGAAAATAAATACATGGGGAGTGAAAAGAAGTGGGTGGAGAAGAAAAGCCCAGCACATTATAAGAAGCCCTTCAGCAGCCTAAGCCTATTGCAGCATAACTAAGCCCCAACTAGAAGCTTTATTAAAAAGGAAAGTTTTAAACCTAATCTTATATGTAGAGAGGGTGACTGTCCCCTGAATACAAATTAAGAGCTAGTTCCACAGGAGAGGGGCCTGATCTGCCTCTCAATGTACCTTTTGGCTGCTCCCTTGTATTCTCCACCAGGGGGTCAACATAGCAGATTAATCTGCATTGGTTTTGCACCAGATGCCCTTCCTGACACAACCCTCCATGGTAAGGGGGGCTTGTGTCCCCACCTGGGATTGAACCAGGGACCTTTCCCTTGTAGGGCAAATGCACAAACCACTACGCTACCAGGGACAATCTGCTTTCAAAAATTTTAGGAACCACAAGTAGGCCTGCACTCTAAGAGTGAATTGTGCTATTGGAAAAATATGGTACAATGAGGTTTTCAAGATAGGATGAAGCCTGATTGTTCAAGACTTTTGATGTCAGTAGAAGAATTCAATTCTGGATTTAACAGAGAGCCAGTGAAGAGAATCCAACATAGGGGAAATATGATCTCTCCTTCTAGTATTCTTTTCACATAATTATTTGTTTTTCCTTAACAAGGTTTTCTTGCCTTTTTTAAAATTCTCAAGTTACTAAACAGATTTGTCAAAAATAAAATGCAACATATTAATCATTCAAAATCACCATACCAAATTAGTTGTAAATCAGTAATGCACTGTTTGATAGGTAATTTGTTAATTTATTGGTTATGCAACTTCCTTTACTACAGCTTTCAAACTCTTTCAAGGTGATGTGGTTTTTAAGTAAGAAGGTCAGTGACACTTAGATTTTCCTATGCAATATAAAGCTACTTCCAGGGTAGCTTAGCATAGCATGAAAACTCAAAGCAGAGGGAAACAGCTAGCATAGTTATATGCAAAACTAGTTTGTGGTTAGGTACACTTACCAAACTCTAGGATTTCTTTGCAGCGGGCCACGAAATACAGTATTTCCTCTAAATAATGCTAAAAACACATTAATTTTATTATTTTGGTAAATATAGAAACAAAAGACATAAAATGTTCACTGTTATCCTTCAGAGGTGTTGGACTTTGTTACCCATTCATAGCAAGGCCAGCTGTCTTGATGTAAGCTAAGCTATAAAGCTCTATATTTAACAGACAGATAAAAGAGTGGTGTCAGTTGACTTCATGTAACGCTGGGAAGGAAATTAAGTACAAGCATTTCCCAGAATCACAACCTACTGTATATGTCAAAGCTGACATAGCTATTCCTCTCTTGGCCAGGTAAGAATCAGGAGTCCTGGGCCCTGGATCTGGAGGCAGAGGACCTGAAGCTGCTGTGTCCTGATGGCACTGAGGCGGGTCTGGAAGAGCATAGACTATGTCACCTCGCTGCAGTCCCTGCTAATGCTGTGGTGGTGCGCATGGAGGACAAGTGCCGCATCTGGAAATACCTGGAACGTTTACAGGTGGGTGTTGACATAAATTGTATCTACTCTGTGTGAGTATGTGTGTGTGTGTTTTCCCACAGAACTATATGTTTATGTCTCTCTGATATCTCTGTGAAGTCTGCGCTATTGATCTGCACGTGTCACTATGAAGGTATCTACTAAACTTGCCATCCTTCTTCCTTACTCAGGTTGGTGGGGGGGGCGCCAGGGTGATTGATATGTCCTGTGCTGATTCCCAGGCTGCGCTTACACTCAATCTCGAAGACACACATGCACACAGAACACACCAAGACATATCCATGCATGCCCTCATGTATTAAACGCAGTCACACACTTCCTCTCTCTTGCAGAATGTGTTTGGCAACTCCACTGAGGGCTTCAACCTGTTCAGCTCAGCAGGCTATGGCGAATCCGATCTGCTGTTCAGTGATGCCACCCACCACCTGCAGAGAGTTCTGGGTAGCTACACCTCTTGGCTGGGCTCCACTTATACCACCATGTTGCAAGCCTTCGAGTGTGAGGGTAAGAGTGATGATATGTGCCTATTTGCCTGTGTGTAAAATTGTGTTTATGTGGAGCTGCTGATGAGGAGTGGGCGGCTAAGTGGCTGGAGGAGTGTTTTCTGCTTTGTGTGAGTGAGTGCAACCACTGCAGCTGTTCTCATTATTGCACTCTCTCGCCACCAGGCTTCTGCTGATGGGAGAGGAGGAAGACATCCGGCACATCATCTTAGACCCCATCCCGCTGTCTCCAGTTCTGCCTTCCCTCCCTACCATCTGTGTCCTCCTGTCTCACCATCTTTTCGTCTTTGTGCTTTGCTTTTTTTTGGTTGTTTTCTCCCTTCATTCAACCACCCAGTCTTTATCATTTTATCTTTGCCCTCCTCCACCTAGTAACACACTGGCTGGCAGGATATGACAATATGAAGAGTGACAAGTCAGCTGTTAAAACTTTTTTAAAACTTACCAAAAATTGTTTTTTAAAGGACACTGGTAACAAAGCATAAACTATAAAAGGGATAGGAAAGAAATTGACCACAGTAGACCAGAAAAGAAGTTAATGACTGTTGTACTTCTTTTTTATTGATTTTATTTTATTTATTTTGATCAGGATTTTACCCCATTAACATGAAACATACCACCAAAATTGATTAACGCTTACCAAAAAGTCCTGATGATTGTACCTATCCTGTATATTTGCTGGGAAACAGAATCCTTCTTGGCTTGTTTCATTAGTCTAAGCTTGAGCACCACCCTTCCACCTCCCTCCCACAGGGGCTGTCTCTGGCACTGAACAACTGGGTGCTATTAACTTTGGGCTTAGAAGTCTCAGTTACTGTATGTGTGTATGTGTGTGAGAGAGAGAGTATACACTTTTTTCCCACAGCCATTAATGCCCTAATTGGCGCTCTGGCATATCATACTGTTTGTGTGTGTGTGAGTGCATATGTGCATGTGTGTGCATGCTTATGTGTGTTAGTGTTGATAGGATTGCTGCTTTCCCATGGCTTGTATAGCTTACCACTTTGGATCACTGCTTTCTCACGTCTGTTATGGTGGTCTGGACTGTGCCAGCTCACAGTGTACTGTAATACCATACAGTTAGGAGTAGGGGGATTAAGGCTTGGGTTCCCTTCAGTGACTCTTGAGTTTAAAAAATGATTATTTCCTCATTTGTGACATTTGCATTACCCAGATTCGCTCACAAAATCATCATTGTTTTTCCCACTTCTGCCTTTACTCACATTAAAATGCCATGGCTTTTTTCCTATAATGTGTCATTTATGCTTTAACATTTCCACCAGTTTCAAGATGTTGAAATTAATAGGAGGTAAGAGTTATAAACAGGAGGGTGCGTTGCGCTGGGGTCAACTTAGTAAGTTCAGTGTTTAATCTTACAAAAACTGTGTCAAGAAGAGTATTAAGTTAATTTTTAAAAATTTTAACTGTAATTGTCAAAAAAAAAAACATTTTCCTGACATGTTCCATATAATAAAGGGATTCACAGCAAATATCATCCAGTTCATAAGCCTTACTTGACCTGCTGAATCATGTACTGTAAGATGCATAATAGATTATAACTGTGGGCTTTTCACCTCATGTCCACCGCATGTTATTTTTTTCTTTCACATACTGCTCAGCAATCGACGATAAGCTGGATGAAGTTCTCCTCATCAAACTGTGGTCTTTAGACCTCATCATGCATGATCAATCGACAGAGTGCTGGTACAAGAGATATAAATGTATGTATTTGCAGAAATTTGGCATTGCACAGCAGCATTTAAAAAAAACTCGGTCACTTGTGTATTTCTGTTTTACTGCATCAACTCTGGTTTGTACTACTGGTGCTGTTTGTTGCTACTGTTATCCTGATGTAAATACTCCTCTCTTCATTAATGTGTAGAGCTGCAAACCTTCATTTTTTCAACCAATTAAATGAATGATAAAGAAATTAATCCTCTCTTCTTTTTTTATACTAACTTCTAATTATCCTGTAACAACTATATGATATCTGTATGGAAATGATTTACACTTGATATCATCTCACTTGCTCAGTCACACACTCTTGTCTCTCATGCTCTGTTCTGCCTCTTTCACCCAAATTGACTTGTAAAAAATCTGTTTTCTCCTTCTCAGTCATTTGGAAAAAAGAACAAGAGAAGGAAACGGGATGAAGAAAAACAGAAAAGTATAGCAACTTGAGTGCTCACTCAAGTAGAGAGAAGCACCTCCCAGGTGCACAGGTGAATCAGGGACACTCTTTTCTCATAGGTGGTCCCCATATGCAAACAGAGCTCCACTCAGGGTGGGCCACATGATCCTAGCAAAGCTACACCTGACTTACAACATCAGTCGCTTAGAGAAAGCCTGTATTTGTGATGGAGCAGTACCATTTAGCAGTGAGTAGATACTGTAGATTGAACTGCATTGCAGCAGAGTGCTGCAATTACTCTCAATCCTCAGCTCTCTTGCTGCCCATTTTGCTGTAATGCACAAATAAAAACAACTAATGCGTCCTCAGTATAGTCCTCGGAAACTTGAAGCGTGGTTATGAAAGAGAGGGAAGAGTGCCAGTGTAAGTGTTAGAAAGTCATAATTAGTCATTTAGGCATGTTTTTGATCTTAAACCGAAGCATAAAAAGAGAAGGTACATATGCTGTACACTTAGAGATTCAAGTCAAGGATGAAAGATTAAATTAAAATTCAGAACACTTAAAAAGTGAAACTCATGTAGTAATCAGCAATTAAGTAAAAAGCATAATACAGCATTAATCATCTGTTTATCTTTCTATCTCAGATAGAAATAGACATGGGTTTTTGTTTATGTGTTTGACAGTTTAAAAAACATCTGAATATGAAGAAATATACATTTTGTGATGTATTATTTAATTACCCAACAATAGCATAAGCTCCACTTTGACCAACATCGGGGAAAGAAAAGTGCAATGAGTCAATAGCCTCTGAAGTACAGATCAGAAGTGTTCGTACTGTTTACAACCACCTGAAGCCACGTCTACTTCAATACATTTCTCTTTATCGATTCATTTCTGTCGTGTTTCTGTGTCTGTCGAAGAGTGGACCCAAACACAGGACTGCAGGAAGCAAGTTCAGAACACAGAGTGAGCTTTATTAAAAAGCTGATAAAGTCCAGAGGTACAACCAAAAGCACAAACAGGAACTAAAACTAAACTTAACTTGGCAGAACATGGCACAGAGATGAGAGCACACAAGTGAGCTGCCCAAAAAACTGGAAACGCACTGACACAGATGCAGCACAACTGGGAAAACCAGCATCACTATAAAGAACAGGAGGCAGGCAGGGGTATAAATACACACAGACTTAACGAGCAAACAAGAAACAGGAGGGAGAGGAGCACAGGTGGTAACAATCAAGGGCAGGAAGTAAAACTGAACATAATGCGTGAGTTAAGACAGGTTACAAAATAAACAAGGAAACAGGAAGCCTCACAATGGACATGACAAAAGACTGAACTTGACAGAAGACAATTAAACACAACAGGATAACAGTGGGGAAGAATACAAAGACACAAATGGAGATGAGAACTAAGAGGGAGCTAAGGCTTGAATACAAGAGTAAAATAAACCATACAAAGAACTAAGAAAACCTGAAACCAAAAACATACAAAACTGGAATACAACAACTCAGTATAAAAGATCATGAACTGAAACTGCATGAGAGACAAAATAGAGACTCAGACACAAAGTGAAAACAAAAAGGGAACAAAAATAACATAAACAAGGCTATTCTAGAAAATAAAAATATACACCAACAAATGATGCAATCACAGAATAACACAAGGGCAAGACTAAACTGGAGAAATAAGCAAATGGGAAATATGGCAAACATAAAACCAGCAATGTCAAAGCTGAACGGCAAGAAACACAAAACTCAAAACCATACTATCAAAACTCAAGACCATGACAATTTCACATCTTACATTCATCTTTAATTTTGTATATTTTTATGTAATTTTTCATAACAAAGCATATGATTAGCTAGTTGTAAAGTAATGGTCCTTGCTATAGATTTAAGAATCTGGTAATGTTTTAAATGTTTAAAACTGGCTCCGCATGTACAAAATCCACAATTTAAATGCTGCATTAATAAGAAGCTACCAATATGTCTCCATAATCAAGCCTGACATATTAATGCAGTATCTTATATTATACATCTGCTTATATCTTAATGCATCAGTCAAATAGAGTAACTGATTTATAGTTCTGCACTGAATCCCGATAGAACCTGCACCATAGTATAGACAGTCTATATTGCTCTGGCATCATGAATGAAACTCTTCTTGGATTTATTATCTTGCTATAGTCTTGCAAATGTCTTTGTCTATGCAGAGAGAAGGACTGTTGGAAATCTACCTACGTGGAGACTGTGTACATGCACTTGCATGCAGCCAGAGTCAATCAAAGGGAGCCATTTCGCTCCTATTAATCCTGTTGTACAGAAACTGGCTGCAAATCAGCTGAGGGCATAAAAGAGGGCTAGCCCTCAATAAACAGGAATGACAGGGGATAGGTAGGCTAAAATGATTCTACACAAAAAATCCACAGTTTATTTTAGTTTTTACTAATAAAGTATCAATAACATGTCTGAGCTGATATAAAATGATACTTAAAAAACCCATTTCTGCCACAATGCAAACTTATTTTCTCACTTACTTAAATTTACTTAGGCTATGTTCACACTGCAGATCTTAATGCTCAGTTCTGGTTATTTGCTGTGATCTGACTATTTTGTGTGACTGTTCACATTATTATTTAAAATCACACTCCATTGTGAACAGTCTACGGCCCTGAAGTGATGAGCAGAAGAAGACGTAATGTCACACGCAGCATGCTCTGGATGCTGTACTTGTCAGCGTGTGTGGAAAACCTCACTTTCTTTCCACTGACTAGCTCCATCAACAGTGTTTGCCATGCTTGTTTTGTCCATTGTTTACATCTGATCTTTCCACCTCTGCCACTGCAGAAATATGACATGACATGACATATGTCTCACTTCAGTGATCTGAAAGTTGAATGAAATGACCATTCAGACTGAAGTTTCTTTTATAAACATTGGCTACGTATCCGATTTAAGACCACATATGAATCCGACTTAAAAAAATTTGATTAGTGTTGTTCAGACTGTCATAAAAAATCAGATACGGGTCACATGTGGGCAAAAAAGTTGGATTTGGGCCACTTTTGCCTGCAATGTGAACTTAGCCGTAGATGTGTATAGGAAGCAGCTGGTTGTGATAGTTAAAGGTGACTACTGCCAGGAGGCTGCTGTTAAAATTTTTCTGCTGCTGCTTGCTTCATGGTCCTGTGACGTTCCTTACAGAAATGTGTTTCTTGTAATCGCAAAAAAAATTTAGAAATTTAACTATATTTATTGTCTAAAGCCAGTCTTGGCAGCCAGGGCTCAGACTGCCAGGGCCTCCACCCCTAAATGCTGCCCAGTTCACACAGCTCTGAACCCTTCTGTAGGGGCTCAGAGTAGAGCTGCTTCTCCTGCACATTGAAAGGAGTCAGTTGAGTCAACTCCAGGATGCCTCCTAGGCGAGGTGTTTCCGGCATGTTTCCGGCCAGGACGAGGCCCTGAGGCGGACCCAGGACACACCGAAAAGACTGGGAATACTTTGGTGTCACCCCAGAAGAGCTGTTGAAATTTACATTTTGCGGATACAGCAAAATAGGCCCCCAATCATTCTAAACTCTCATAAGCACCCCTGTGAAACCAGAAGTCCAGAGAGCAGGAGCTCTGGAACATTTAGAAGTGCTAAACACTGAAGGCTAAACATTGGTAGCCTGATAGTGATGATGCTATATGTAAGTTTAAGTAAGTTTATTGGTTTTAACAAGAAATTTTGCAACAATGCAGTTCCTCTCAAAGATAAGCAATGTAAAAGACTGAAAAACACACACATAAGAGGAATTGTGGGCGGCTATTACTGTTTTTAACACTTCTGCAGGATCTTTAGCTTTAATGACTTTGACATTCTCTGCAACATGGGGCTAGGCTAAAGGACAGAGCAATCATAGCTCACATGATTGGTTGTTCCACATATTTGTTACACCGCCCCCTGGTGAGCTTACACAGCTGCAACATGTAAGCTTATATCGCAAAGCTTCGTGTAGGACCTATCAACAACATCTTTGCTGGATATCAGCTAATCATACTGAATTTGGAGTTACTTTTTTCCTGCATTTGAGTCCCTTTCTCTCTCTCTCTCTCTCTCATATATATATATATATATATATATATATATATATATATATATATATATATATATATATATATATATATATATGTATTGTCAAAGCTATAAAAATGAGAAAATATGTCTACATTAAGAAGAAAAGAATACAGCCAATTGGATTAGCATTGTGAACAAGCTAGAAAAAATTAAAGCCTATTACATTTTATTTCAGGCATTATATACTAATCAATCTACTGTGTTTGGGCTGCACATTACTATCAAGCAGATCTGTTACAGCTGTTGCTGCAAGTATTTTAATTTCTGTGAAGGTGCACATCAGGCTACAACAGTTTACAGTGTAGGTTATGGAGGGTAGGGTGTATGGCTACACTACAGGCTGTAGCTCTAACACAGTAAACCAATATGGGAGCCATTCATAAGAAACATTTCACTTGCTAATTTATTTAATTTTTATTTGCTTAAAAGTTCTGCGTGTCTCTCTTACTGTTTGTGAATCCAATAATGCCCAGGAAAAGTGTGAGAGCACTCATGTTTTGTGTCATCTTGCATGTTTGTGGGTGTCTTTATCTACACTGACACGGGTGACGGCGCGAATGGGAGACGATTTGACCGGAGGTTGCCAGGCGAGAGCAGCGGAGATGAGGGAGATGACAGTGATGAAAGGAGAGAGGGGAGGAGAGTGACAGGTAATCCATCAGAGGCGTTACTGTCATTATTCAATTACCACCCATCCTTAGCACTCTTGATAACCCTAAAACACACACATGTGCACACGCAGACACAGGCTACAAGTGTGTGTGCATGCAGCTGGAAGTTGCACTGGGTTAGCAGATCCTCTTACACAAAGTGGGTTTGTGCTGTGTGGGTGGTGAGGTGAGTCAGGACACAGAGCTTGGCACCGGTTCCTTATATGCTTTTAGTGCAGCAGACCCTTAAATCTCCACCTCTTCCTCCCTACTCCCTCCTCACGTCTCTCATCCCTCACTTTTTATCCCCTCACCTCTCTCTCCCAGCCTTACCTCACCCTCTTGCCCTTTACTTCCCTCTCACCACACCAGAGTTCCCACTGTATGCCACCCCCCCCACCCCGCCTCTGCTTCTTCCTCCCATCTTTCTGCTCTGTTCCGTCTCCTGAGCCCAGACCTGATAAGGAACATGGAGTATGATTAGACGTCAGTGACACCAGGCTTATCGTTCTGCCCCCACAAAGCTCCCCAGATCACTTGCCCAATAACAGCCTGGCACTGCAAGCACGTACACAAGCGCATGCGACTGGACTCATGAGACTGCCCTTCATTTCTAAATATGTTTTTGAGCTCAGTTGGCTGCATATTGCATCCATAATGATGCACAAGCTGGGTGAAAAATGACCGCAAGCAGCAGATTGTTTAAGTGAGAAGCAATGGGGAGGAGGATGTTTATGCATTGTAGTGTGTGTAGGTGAGAGGGAGCGTGACAGAAAGATGCAGGTGCAGGATATTAAACACAAAACACTAGATGGCACTGTCCCCTCAGCAGTACTCAGTACATTTATCAAGCCTTTTCCAATATCAACATTATAATACCACAGGGAGCACACTTTAGTGAGGATCCTCAGGGTCTTTTTGCATCCTCTCCTTTACAGTTTTCCTCTAAACTCTCCTCTCTTCCCATATTCTTTATAATTTTCTCTCTTCTCTTTGCACCTCTCCTCCTACTTACTCTTCTCTTTTTTGCCAACTTCTGTCTTTGTGCCCTTTTCTTGCTGGTGTCCTCTCTCCCTTCTCTATTCTCCTCTCTGATGTCAGTTGTTCCCCTCTCCAGTTTTCTCATTTATTCTTGTGTCCTCTCATCTTTTCCTCTCCCCTACTTCTATATCTTCCCTGCTCCCTTTTTCCTCTGTTCTTCACATTACCTATCCTCCTGTTCACTCGATTTCCTTCCGCTGCTTATCTCCTCTCCACCTTTCTCTCATCCCTTTTATCCTTTTCAACTTTGCTTTACTTTTCTTACTTTTTCTCCTCCACTCCTCCTTTCTCCATGTTCTCCCCAATTTGTGATCTTTTTTCTCTTCACATGACCACCTTCCTTTTCTCCTTTCCTCCATTTTCATCAGTTTTTGTACATTTTATTTTAAACTTCCCTCTTCATTAAATGTTCCACCTCCTCCCTTTCATCTGCTTTAATTTATTGTTCTCCTCCTCTCCACTTCTTTCATACCCTCTTATTTCCTTCCACTTCCTTTACTCTTTTTTTTGACTCACACTTTTCACTATCCTCTCGCTCCTCCATGGGGCAGTAGCTCTGTAATGTTGTTAGGACATGCTCTCATTAATAACCTACACTTTGAGAGTCTTTGCTAGTGGAGCATGAATCTCTCATTCATTTGGGGACGAATAGAGGGTGTTTCACTGTGTGTGTGTGTGTGTGTGTGTGTGTAGGTGTGTGTGTGTTTGCGTAAAAATACAGAGCAAGAAAAAACACAACGGGTGAGTGTAATGCACAAAAGGTGTGTTTCACTTTGTGATTGGTGCTGGATCAGCTTGCAGTCTGCTAGTCCAGTATGTTTTGTGTGTGTGTGTGTGTGTGTGTGTGTGTGTGTGTGTATATATATGTGTGTGTATGTGTGTGTGTGTGTGTGTGTGTGTGTACTGTAGGTGGGTGTGTGGAACAGTGCCAGACGTCCTTGAGTCTGACCCTGTTAGGGAACCTTGCCTTTGGGTATCCCATGGCCCAGTACTCATTACTGCTATAGGCACACACACACGTACATCATTTCGCACATAACCACATGCCACAAAGTGATTGACCACCAGCCAATGCCCACCTCCAATTGCAGGTCTGACACAAGGTGTATGTGTGTCTGTGTGCGCCACCTTATAAAGTCTAGACTAATTTGTGACCAGCCCCTTCGTGAACCTCATTAGGACAAGTGTTATTTTAAGTGTCACTCTTAAATGTAAAAGTTAAGGTAATGGCGCCAGTGAGGCAATTATTGGTGACAGGAGAAGTTAAAAGAAGTTAGGGAGTGAGTTTAAGTCAAACACAAGTATAACAAGGATGTGTGGAGGTGTGTTTGTGTGCAGTATGTGTGAGTGTATGTTAGATTTATGCACCGAGTGTCTGTTCCTGTGCTCCATAACGAGCCGATAGGTGTATGAGCCAGCAGGCTGGACACTGACTGATGCAGCGCTAATGCTCACAAACTCCTCCTTCCCACCCCTCACCTTCTCTACCACCACCACACACACACATACACACACACACACACACACACACACACACACAGGAGTAATGTATTGTACAATAAGTGTTGTCTAACCTCAGCAGTACACTGAGCCTTGGCAGAAAAGCAAAAACAGAAAGGAGGAGGCGGGGGATGAGAGAGGGTGATTAAATAGTCTAGTTAGTCCACAGAGTGGTTGAGAACATTAAGAGTTAGGCCATTCATCAGTACAACACACACAAAACACTATGTATACATGCACCCACTCATATTGATTGTACAAGTTAAAAATGTCTCTGCTTGGTGAGCCAGTGAATTCTCATAGGAAAACAGCACTCAAACACAGACAAACAGACAATCCCAAAAAAAAACTCATATGCACACACGCACGCACGCACACACACGCACACACACACACACACACACACACACACACACACACACACACCCTCACTTTCTGTCTTTCTAAAACAGATTAATTTTCCATCACTTACCCCTCCTGTCATAAGTGTGAGCACGGATTCATTAAAACTCTTGAAACTCCCTCCCACACCTTCCCACCAGTCTCTCTCATAAATGGACAGGGCTCCTTTACTGCTATGGAGGTGGGGATATAGAGTGAGAAAAAGGAAATACACACACAAAATGAGAGCCTGTGAGGATGAGGAGGTAAGGCAGGTGGGCTGTCAGACAAGAGAAGATGAGGAAGGAGAGGAAGAAAAAAAAAAACAGGTGGATTGTCAGAGAATAAGCAGACAAAATGAGGAAGGAGGAGGGAGGATTTCTACAAATAGGATGAAGAATGAGCAGACAGGGGAAAGGACAAACAGTCCAGAAAAGGGAGGATAAGCTGTTGGGATGTTAAAAAAGGACACAGAAATAGAAGGACTGAAGAAGAGAAATTATGAGGGTTAACGAAAAAACAAAACAAAACAAATCTATCTATCTATCTATCTATCTATCTATCTATCTATCTGTATATAGGAAGAAAAACTGTGGGGTTGCAGAAAGACTGGGGAAAGAATGGGAAGGATATAGAAGAAAAAGAGGAGCAGTCTTAAAGAAAGCACATGATGGTGAATGTGAGAAAAGAGAGATAAAGATATGATGTGTAGCAAGCAAAATGAGGCATTTAGTTGGTGATTAGTAATTGGGATGAAAGGTAAAGGAGAAGCAGCAAGGACATGATGAGAGAGAGAAATCACAGAGGGAGGAGCAGAGCACCAATTTCTCCTTCTCCTCTCCCAAATTTGAAGTCCCTTGTTATCGCTGTTAAGTTTTAATCTTCAGCCTAACCGTCGTTTTCATTATCAGGATAATGCCAGTTATTACCTCTTTATTGCCAGGAATATTATGATGGATGTTTTCCAATCAGCCTAAGCATTAATACGATCAGCGTAGACATTAGCACAATCAGTCAGTACGCCGCTGATAATAACTCATGATTGTTGTGATTTAGTCCCAACACCACGACAGCTGGAGCTACGTTTAAGGACCATTAATTACAGAGAGATGGGGTGAGCAAAGGAAATAGCAAGGAAGGAAAGAGCTCAGTTAGCAAGTAAAAAGGGGAGGGAATAGTGTAAGAGGACGTGACAGAAGAGGCCGAGCGAGGAAGGAAGGGCAACAAAGAGAAAACTGAGGCTGAACGTGAAAATGAAGAAGTAGAACAGAAAACACATTTTCTCTGCATTCACAAGCATATTCAGATTCAGCATCTGAAGTGTTTGTTGCTTTAATGTGGTTCATTCATGTGAGAATAATGAGCTCCAAACTCAGGTAGCACCAAGTAACTGCAACAAGATGAAATGTAGGTGCTGGTAGTCTTCCGAGAAAAAGAGCACAACTTCGTTTTGAGTGAGAAATATCATCAAATTTGACTGTTGAACCGTGCGCAGTGTTCATGTGCTTGTGTGCAGCTTCATTTCTGACTGATATGAGGACTCAAGTTTCTTCTACTAGTATACTACTTTCTAATTTTTCCTCTTCAACTCTGAACCTTTATAAAGTGGATTCCCAAAGCCCCAAGATAAGTGCACATTTTAAAACCTTTCGAGTTTGAGCAGACAAATCATTACATTAGTTAATAAAATCTATTTGGATTCCATGCCAATGGTGCCAAAGAATTTTACCTTTAAAAACAAATAAGTGGCAGCTTTACAACACCAGTTTCTTATTGTAAAAAATATACAGTTCAGTGTTGTATGGAATATAAAGATTACACTATAATATGTCAGTTGTTTGATTGCCATGATACCCGTATTGTAGTATTGATACTTTATCTCCATATGCAGTTTATTACTCTGAAATATAACTGCATCTCCCCAGCCCTGTTGTAGTTCCCCTGCTTGTTTACACATTTACAGGAATGCTACAGTATTCAACATTTTAGCAAGTGCACTGGTAATGAAGGCTGCCCAAAGGTGAATAACTGATACAGGCGTCTTGGTCATGGTGGCCCATTGCTAGATAAACCTTTAAGCTATTTTCAGCTACTTGAACATTGGAAACCACATCACATATTAACATCATAATTACAAAATACAACATAATTGAAATAACCACCCAAACTCTTCTATACTTATAATTTGAACTTAAATATTTACAGTCATATGAAAAAGACAAAAAAAAAGTACACTATGATTCAGTAACTTGTAGAACCAACTTTACCAGCAATAACTTCAAGTGATCATTTCTGTGTGACTATAATAATCTCTCACATCTTTGTGGACCACTCTTCTTTTCAACATTGCTTCAACTCATCCCATCACAGAATTTCAGTCTGGTTGAGATCTGGACTTTGACTGGGCCATTGCAGCACCTTCATTCTCTTCTTTTTCTGTCACTCTATTGTTGATTTACTTGTGCACTTGGGATCACTGTCTTGTTGCATTATCTTGTAGAGCCAGTCTTTACTGTAGATGTTGGATAGATGGCCTCACATTGGACTCTAGAATACTTTTGTATACAGAGGAGTTCATGGTCAATTCACTGACAGCAAGGTGCACAGGTCCTGTGGCTTTCAAGCAGCCCAAATCATCACCCCTCTACCACCATGTTTGACAGGTGGTGTGAAGTGTTTCTGTTGATCTGCTGTATTTGGCTTTTGCTTAGTATAGCACTGTTCATTATGACCAAACATATCCTTGCCTGTGCAAAAGACACTGTTCCACAATCTTGTGGTAACTTTAACATCACACACTAACTGAGGCCTGTAGTGTCTGAGATTAACGCTTGAGTTTTTGCAGTTTCTCTGAGCACTGCATGATCTGATTGTGGGATGAATTTGGTGAGACGTCTACACCTGTGAAGAATGTGTTGTGTTTATACACACCTCCAGACCAACAAACTCACAAAACCTGTGCCTTTATAGAGGTGGTCACACTGGCTGATGACCACTTAACCAAGTGCATTTGATTTGGCAGCACCTGACTGTTACTTACCCTCTTAATTCTTATAAAAGTAGTAAGGGTATACTTATTTTTTCACAGGACTGTGTGTTCCCATTGTAGTGCAAAGACCCATTAACACTGTTTTTGTTATCCTGTAAAATGCACAAATTCTTGGAAACAGTATTCAGCTATATTCACAAAGAATAGTTCATTACTGTATAAAATTTCTTGTGTTTTTACTATTACAGTGGACCTTTGGCATCCTGCAGTACCACTGCATCAAGTTTTTCAAAATCGCCCATGGGAGTTCAGATGGGTTGGTGGCTAAGAAGGCTGCTGCATATGAGCCATATAATTTGCAAAATCATTAAACCATTCACTGACATTTCAAACCAGTATGGAACGATCTATGTATATTATATCTTCACTGATTTAATCAAATGTTCCTTTTATGATTTATGATAGCTACATTTGATAGTCAGCATTTGCCTGCTCTTGGAAGGTCTAACATAACTGCACAAACCAAGGACATACTGTTGTACATATTCAGCTAGTTCTTCATGTGAACTTGATTGATATAAACTGAACATGTCAATTATAACAAAAAGTCTTTGTCCCTTTCCTTGTTACAAGAACTTAATTTTGACCCATCTGCATTGCCTAAATCTCCAAACTTGCAGGATGACTGACCAGCAAAGCAGGTCAATAAAGCTGATCTCTTTGTCACTTCTCTTTAGAGGCCCTGGTTCACTTGTAATTGTGCAGCGTAAACATAAAGGGACCAATTACAAAAATGCAACAAAGCAAACTTTTAGACTGTGTTTTAAAAAAAAAGAACAACTTTTACTGTGCCTTTGCCCTTAGATAATCACTCTTAAAGTGGGCTTTGTTTTTGTGCCAAGCCAATCTATCACGGCTCTATATCAGTGGAAGGTTGTGTGTGCAAGAAGAAGAATGTGGCTCAGCAGGAACAGAGTCCAAAAGAAGTACACCCCAAAAAACTTTTGCTCTCCCCTAAAGCTTTGCAGCACCCTGTGGTGTGTTTCCATGCTAAACAAACTCCAATCGAACTTGTGTGCTCTAACGTGGGAACTCATATGTGAGAAATGGAGCAGAATGAACAACAGGATAGACGCTATCTCACACAACTGGCATTAATATTATATTAGACCACATCACCAGAGGACCAGATCAGTGTTGCTCATACTCACGCTTGCCAACATCTATTGCAGAGTAAGTGGAGCACTCCTTATGAATATTACACACCTCTCTGTGTTAAAAGCTTTCTATCTGCGTGACATTGCTGGCAAGCTGCTCCACAGCTGTCAAAGCGGTGTTGGAGAATGAGAGAGAAGGTGTGGAGGAACAGAGTGTAACTGTGAATGAGAGTGTACCTCTGTATGTGTGTGTGTGTGTTTATACAACATGATGGAGGTGGAAGGAGATGATTTCTCTATGCATCTTGTCATCATCATAGCACAGCTTTGAGGGACAGTATGACCAGCGTGTGTGTGTTTGTGTGTGTGTGTGGCATCTTAACATGTTTATAAATATCTTACATGCATTCTATTACAAAAATATCCATTATTATTAAGTCATTGGTCTGTCCCATATAGAAGACTATAGATGTTGTAATAAAGTAATGTGTGACAAGTGCAATTTACTGCCCTGTCTAACCCAAATTATGTTTACATGCTAAAAATGTGTTTTTCTATTAACAACTTGAAGCAAATTTTCAACTCTGCCCTGATTGTGTTTCCAGGCAACATTTTGTGTGAAGGCAAGTCATGGGAGATGGTTGGGTTGAATGGTTGGCAAGCAAAGCAAAGCACCTACAGGAATAGTTCAGGATTTTGGCAGCTATGCTTTTTTTCCCTCCTTGCTGAGAGTTATAATGAAACTGGAGGTACTAGCAGCAGCCAGCTCACTGGATTAGCACAAAGACTAGAAGCAGGGGAAAGAGTCTAGCCTTTCTCCAAAGCAAACTAAACCCGCCTTTACCTGCACCTGTTAAGGTCAATTATAAACTCATTATTATGTACCAGCTGTCAGGGAATCAGTGGAGAAGTTAAAGCTCCCAGCCAGAATATAGTTGGACACTATAATAAGCAATAAAGTGGAAGTTTTTGTACAAATTAAACAAACATGACATAAAATATTTGAGCTGTAGAGGTGCTGGGGCATTTTTTGTTAATTTTTGAGTGTGGCTATTGTTGACAAAACCAACAACACTAAAAGAACTTGGTTAAGGTTGGGGAAAATATGATGGTGTGAGCATACATTACCACTTTTTTCTTTGTTTGTTTGTTTTTGAATTTGGATAAACAACAACATGTTTTCCTTAATCTTGGAAGAACTGTAGACCGTAACTGAAATATGGACATAACCTCCAAGTCTGCAAAGTGGAGCCAAAGTCAAAATGCCTTAAATATATGAATACATTTTGCTTTGGGTCAGCTGGGATAGGCTCAACTGCAAAATTTTTACTACAGATTTTCAACCACAGATCTATTTACAGATTTCTACTCTCAGTTTATAAACACTAAATTGGTAAGTACACAGTTCACACTTCTGATTTGACAGGTTTAAACTCAGAAACTACTTGCTGAGAGGCAATAGTGCTAACCTTAGCTGAGCTAAGATGAATGACTCCAAATGTGCAAGATGAGTTTCAGAGCAGTGATGCCACCGGTGTCTGTTAATCTTCTCTAATAACCTATAAATTACTTGTTCCATCCAGTCAACTTAATGTCTCTCTGTATTCCACCTTCACCTAGTTTAGTCTGTGGTAAATGGACTGGGATTTATATAGCTCTTTTTCTACTCATACCAACCACTCACAGCACATTTTACTCTTCAAACCACATTAAACCATTCACACAAACATGCATTAATAATATACCATCGTGCATCATAGATGAATCAGCAGCAATTTGGGGTTTACTATCTGCCCAAGGATACTTCAACATACGGACTCAGGATCGAACTACCGACCTTCTGAATAGTAGATGACCATTCTAAACAGTGATTCATAAGTGAGAGTTGGTTAAGCTGTGAGGAGTGCCAGGAGTGTATTCAGGAAACAAAACAAAATAAAAGGAGTACTTTTACATTTCTGTACTTTTATTTTTAATTATATATATATATGTATATATATATATATATATATATATATATATATGGTACAAAGAATCTTCTGAGTAATGCCAGACTTCTGAGTCATTTTCTATGTGGTCAGATGTCACAATTCCGGAGGAATGCTGACCAAGTGTGCAGAACTCCACAGATGTGATGAGGTGAACAAAAAGCATAAACATGAGGAGCTGGAGCACACACAGATGAGGAAGGCTAAATCATCAAAACATACGTTGCCTTTAAAAACTATTCATCCCTTTGGATATTTCACCTTTTAATTTGGCTTTTTGACAAGAATTTGCAAAAAAAGCTTCTTTCATGTCAAAGTAAAAACAGTTTATAAACTATTTTCAATTAATAAAAATACATAAGGTGAAACAAATTTTGGCATAAATATTCACCCCTTTAAGTCAGTGTTTAGTCTGCACCTTTGGCTGCAATCACAGCACTGAGTCTGAGGGCATATGTCTGAATCAGTCTTGCGCTGACACTGCAATTTTTCGTCATTCCTCCTTGCAAAACAACTCAAGCTCTGTCAGGTTGCTTGGTGATCGGGGATGAACAGCTCTTTTCAAGTCCAGCCACAAATTTTTGATTCGATTGAGATCTGGGCTTTGACTTGGTCAATTCAGAACATTCATCCTTGTTGTTTTTGAACCATTTCTGTGTAGCTTTTGCTGCATGCTTAGGGGCACTATCTTGCTGGAAAATAGATCTTCTCCCAAGCCGTAGTTCTCTTGCTGATGATGTTGCCACCACCAGGCTTCACGGTGGAGATGGTGTGTCTGTAGTGATGTGTTTGGTGTTGGCCAAACAGCATCTAGTCTGACGGCCAAAAAGCCATATTTTTACCTCACCAGACCAAAGCACTTTCCTCCACTTCACCTTGGAGTCTCCCACGTGCCTTTTGGTGAATTCTAGGTGAGATTTCATGAACTTTTTTCGACAGTGACTTTCTCTTTGTCACTATTGCATACAGCTTCAACTGGTGAAGAACCTGGGCAACAGTTGTTGTATGTACAGTCTCTCCCATCTGAGACACTGAAGCTTTTAACTCCTTCAGAGTGGTCATAGGTGTCTTGGTGGACTCCCTCACCAGTCTTCTTCTTGCCTGGTCACTCAGTTTGTGAGGATGGCCAGTTCTAAGCAGATTTAGACAAATGCTATACTCCTTCCATTTCTTAATGGTGGATTTGACTGAACTCCAGTCCAGTGTCCAGTGAGTTGGACATTTTTTTGTAGCCATCTCCTGACTTATACTTTCCAATAATCTTTTCTCGGTGTTGCTTGGAGTGTTTTTGTTTTCATGTTGCAATTGTAGCAGGAATACTGAAGAACCAGAGACTGGACCTCCCAGACACAGGTGTTTTTATACTACAATCACTTGACACAAATCAGCTGCACTCAGATGATCTCTATTTCACTAATTATTCACTGCTGGAGTCAACTAGCTGGATCTCTGTTGAATTAGGTCAGTCCCTTTAAAGGGGGGGAATATTTATGCAAATATTTATTTTACCTTATATATTTTAATTACTTGACATTAGTTTGTAAAACTTCGTTTTCACTTTGACACAAAATGAGCTTTTTTTGCAAATTCTTGTCAAAAAATCCAAATTATATTGACCATGATTTCATTTATTAAAGCAATAAAAGGGTGAAACATCCAAGGGGGTGAATACTTTTTATAGGCATTGTATGACAACACACAACTGAGGTGAGGCACGGTATAAATCACCAGCTGTGCCCTGAACAACAGCCAAATCCAGCTACTGGAACAAAGGAGGAATGTTGGAGCGCTGACCCTACTCCACCATATGTACCAAGAAGCACCAACACTGCTAAACAGCCTACTTCCAGGAAAATATAAAGCATGCAGAGATACAAGGCACTCCTGATCTCTGCATACAGCTGCTCTACAGCCAATCAGATCAAAAACAACCAGCCACAGTAGGACATTCCTGCCATACACAGTGGAACTATGGAATAGCACCGCAGGAAGTAGTAGGCATCAAAGACAGGCAGAGGTTCAAAAGTGAAGTGAACACCCACCTCAGTGTTCTACGTCAGCGTCCTGTCAAGTGAATTGACAACCCTGCTGCTAAGTTGAGGAATGAGATAAACATAGAAAAAAAAAAAAACTGTAATGTTAAGGTACGCTATCTGGACAAAAGTATTGGGTCACCTAAACATTGCACCTAATTTGCCCATTTATCTAGAAAAGCGTTGGCAAGGTCAGACACTGACAGGACCTGTCTTGCCTCAGCAGTTGATGACCCGGCTCTTTGTCTTTATGTGGTCTGCCACTTTGTGGCTGTGGTTCCTAAATGTCTCCACTTTGAAATAATACCACTTACAGTTGAATGTGGAATATCTAGAAGGGAAGAAATGTTATGAACTGACTTGGTGCAACGGTGGCATCTTATTACAGTACCACAGTGGGAATTCAGTGAGGTCTTTAGGAGACCCATTCTTTCACAACTGTTTTTAAGGGCAGGCTGCATGGCTAGGTGCTTAATTTTATACAGGTACATCTCAAAAAATGAGAATATCATGAAAAAGTTCAATATTTTTTGTCACTCATTTCAGAAAGTGAAACCTATGTATTATATAGATTCATTACACATAGATTGAAATATTTCAAGCCTTTATTTCCTGAAATTTTGATGATCTTGGCTTACAGATAATAAAAACCCAAATTTCAGTGTCTCAGAAAATTAAAATATTACATAAGATCAATTTAAAAAATGATATTTTAAACAGAAATGTCAGGCTTCTGAAAAGTATGTTCATTTCTTTGCACTCAGTACTTGGTTTTGCCTGCTTTTGCAGAGGAGGCAAAACCACTTCTCCTTACTGCATCAGTGCAGCGTGGCATGGAGGCAATCAGCCTGTGGCACTGCTCAGGTGTAATGGAAGCCCAGGTTGCTTTGATAGTGGCCTTCAGATAATCTGCATTGTTGGGTCTGGTGTTTCTCATCTTCTTCTTGACAATACGCTATAGATTCTCTATGGGGATCAGGGCAGGCGAGTTTGCTAGCCAATCAAACACAGTAACACCATGGTCATTAACCCAGCTTTTGGTACTGTTGGCAGTGTGCCAAGTCCTGCTGGAAAATGAAATCAGCATCTCCATAAAGCTTGTCAGCAGAAGGAAGCATGAAGTGCTCTAAAATTTCCTGGTAGATGGCTGCGTTGACTGTGGACTTTAGAAAACACTGTGGACCAACACCAGCAGATGACATGGCAGCCCAAATCATCACTGAATGTGGAAACTTCACACTGGACTTCAAGCAAT
>VUQH01013567.1:0-13875 GCA_015106775.1 Etroplus canarensis
TGCGTCGTTTCATGTTTTATTTTGGTAACCCTTCTGGTCTGGTGTTCTGCGTCCTGTTTGTCTCCCTGCCCTAATTGTTCCCAGCTGCATTCTGTCCCCACCTGTCTCTTGTTAGTGATTCTGTCCTCATCTACTTGAGTCCTGTCTTCCCGGTCTGTCGCTGTCGCATCATCCCTGATTCCTTCCCTGTCATCACCCTAGCTATCCTGTTCACGTCCTTTCATCCCACTGGACTGTAATGTTTATTGCCGGCTAAATAAAGCCTCTTTGAGTTTAACCTCCGATCTCTGAGTCCTGCGTTGGGGTCCACGCCTCTGACACGATGACGACAATACACGACAAAATGCACATTATGAATCAATTTGCTAGTTGTCTTACTAATTATTATTAATGGACAGACATCCCAAATGAACTCTATCATTTAAGCAAAGCCCTATGTTTATTATATATGTGTTTATTTTAAAAAAATATGTGTTCTGTTGATATGAAGGGGCCCTTTAGGTATAATAATATTAGCTGCATTTCTTGAGTCACGCACATTAATGTTTGTCTGGCATATCTCCTACAGCCAGTAATACAGCCTAGTTCCAATGCAGAAAAGAATTTACATGTTTGACTTGACCGATCTTTCCCACAGCACCAGACCTATCCAACCCATTTACAGGAAAATATATAAAAATGGTTTCAAGGGAAAACGCCATGCCGGCTGCATCATCGTCATCCTGTGGAGCTCATATGGATAATTTATGACATACTGCATTAAAGTGAGTCACAAGCCTTGGCCATGGTGCTAGGACTTCCTTTTGTTCACACACTGATGGGCAGGATTCCTGCTGTTAAAACTGTGTTTTCTTATAGAAAATAATTAATCAGCAGAACAGACTGGATAAACTATTGATGTAAGTTTGTTTTATGTGATTGTATGAATATTTAAGTGCTGTCACCTAAAGGCACCTGGGTTTCTGCTGTCTCATTCTTTCTGTGAGGAGTGAGGCCAGCTTCTGCCCCCCCCAGCTATCTATCTATCCATCTCTTTCAGGCTCTCTCTTTTCCCCTCTTTCTCATTCTCATCTGAAGCCTATCACTTACTGTGTTTGCCTGTAACTTGAGCTCTTATATTCATCCATCTGTAACACTGCAATAACCTTTACACCCTGGACCACTGCTCTGTGATCAGATGAGTTCATTAATTAATAGCTGTGTAGTGTAGTGCAAGTGTATTAGGAACTGACCCTGGGTCAGATGGTAACCAGAGTCCAGCTTCAACAGTGTGGCCCAACCCCAGCCTCCAAATTCACAATAAGCCAGGGACTACCTAGTCAAGTAATCAGACACCAAGCAACTCTCACATACACAGAGAAATCCTGTGACACTCATGCACATGCAGGTTGTCAGAGTGGCAGACAGGGGACTGAAAATAGCTGAGGAAATAGTGGCTGTGTAATTAGAGTATTTGTAGTCACTTAAAAAGCAACATGGCTTTTTTTCTGTGAGAGAAAATTGTGATAATAGACTGATCCTTTGATCAAGATGGTTGACATGGTCTTGACTTTTAAGGACAAGTCTGGGATACTCCATTGAGCTCCTGACCTGGCTGCTTCTCTACAAGTGGACACCTAATACATTTATGGCACAAGATTCATGGATGAAGCTCAAGGACTTTCCTGGAAATCAAGATGGGTTTCATTTTTCATACTTCACATCACAAGTTTGTAAAGGTTTGGCTTGTTCTTGTGTGGTGCCTTCAAATGATGTGAATAACTAGCTGGCAATAACTCAGACTCTACAGCTGGATAATCAACAAGAAGCTATTGCAGTTTTACTGCAGCGCTGATAAACCACACATCCACCTGATGTTGGCTCCATCAGGATTTGTTTTATTTATTCTCTTGGTTATTTCCAAATCTGTCAGCATGCACGGACTACCTTGCTCATCTCTAGGCCATTGTTTTGGTAATCCGCCTGATGTTAACATTGATCCAGCATCATCTATAGAGCCAAACAGCTCCAGGCAAAGCAGAAATAACCACCAGCTTCCAGTGGCAGATCCAGTTATATCCCAGCCAGAAGCCCTACCAGACAGCCCGCAGGAACTTAAGCATAAACAGCTTCAGAGGGCTGTCAGTTGTACTTCCACCCACTCCTTCAGGACCAGAAAAATAAATGGTACTAACTCAAACTCTATCTGCCACAAACTGGATAAAGAAGATGACCCAAACTTTGAGTCACCTCCAACTTGTCATAGCCTCTCTGAGAACTCAGATACTGATGAGCTGGAGTGTGAATGTAGTTCAGAGCTGGAGCTCAAATATCCTCAAATCCCCAGGCCCTCCATTGTTATCCGATGTAGTAAGGTAAGAATTCTATGACCAAAAAGATTACCACCCTATTTAAGGCATCTATAGCATGTTCATGAGTCAGACCATGTTGACACTATAACACTATCATGTTGAAAATATATATCTGCAGACAGAATTTTAAATATTTTCGGAAGTATCTTCACGTTTTGTTTCGCTACAGACATTGTCACCAGCACCACAGTTTTCCATGATAAGACACACATGAAAATAATACCAGATCAGTTTAGTAGGCCAATAAGTTATGAATTCTGAGGTTAAACCTTTCTTTTAATCCTTTTATGTGTCTGATATTTTAAAGATGTGTTCTGTTTGGTTCATTCTCCTTGACAGGGCACTACTTTGATGTAATGCATTATATTACCACAAGGAGGCATAGAACCCAAATAAAACTGTTCATCCGTCCTGTGTGGGATTTGCAAAAGTAACCTGGCTGATATGAACTAGTTTCTTCCTTATCAGCTCAAAGTTAAAATTTATTTTCTATGAGTAATGTTTAAAAAACTATGAAACACAAAACACAAATGTGAAAGCATGTGCAAACACACCCACACACACACACACACCCACACACACACAAAGACCTGTTTTGTGGCCTGTTGAGTGATCACCAGCTGTAGATACTATGTCAGTGAAACCTGTCCTGATCTCCTTTTCAGCATGATCTGTGTATCCTGATCTCTCTCTAAATGCACGTCTGTTCTGTGTGTGTGTGTGTGTATGTGTGTACATGTATGTTTATGTGTTCTTAATACTGCCATATATTAGACTTTCTGCACAAGATTTTCTTCATAGTTCAGGTTGAGAAGCTTGGAGACAAAGTCAGAGAGGCAAGGCTGAGATGGTTTGGACATGTTCAGAGGAGGGATAGTGGATATATTGGACAAAGGATGTTGAGGATGGAGCTTCCAGGCAGGAGGAAAAGAGGGAGACCACAGAGAAGATTCATGGATGTAGTGAAGGAGGACATGCAGAGGGTGGGTGTGAGAGAAGAGGATGCAAGGGATAGGGTGAGATGGAGGCAGATGAGCCGCTGTGGCGACCCCTAACGGGAGCAGCCAAAAGAAGAAGAAGAAGAAGAAGAAGTTCCAAAAACGTTGATTTTTGTGAGAATTTATTGTAATAGGTAAGGATAAGGTTGGTATGGTGATTACTTATTTCTTAGCAGACTGAACCATAGCCACAACATATTTGGGTTATAAGCCTGTGAATCCACATAGCAATTGCTTTACTTAATATATACATTATGGTGCTGGAAAAGATTGAGAGTGAGAAGGCTTTTTCATTTCGGCACGTGATTCTCAGGCTATGGTACAATAGGAAGGACATTGCACAATCTTCTTAACACCCATATTTCCTTCCTAATCTTGACAGCAGGTTTATACTCACTGGACCAAATGTATGATCTGATAATATGCACTCCCAGTATGCTGTAACTCCATTCATTTTTCAGCTAACTACACGGCCAAAAGCCTTACTTACTCCTAACCTCAAGGCAGACATTAATGTCCCCAAGGTTGTATAGCTCAAGGAGCTGAATGTGACAATATGGCGTTTGACAGCCATAAAGTGAGAATGCTGTACTGCATTTAAGTAAGAGAAATGAAGAAGAGTGTGTAACTAACAGAAGGTGACTTTTGGGTTACTGTGCCCCTCCATAGAGTGATCCCACAGTGTGTAATTCTTCTGACTTAATCATTAGTATTTTTGTTAAGACTTCCAGCACAAACAGATGTGGGTTTGATCTCTTGGGCCTAAAGGCTTCATTTGTGTGTCTGTATCAGTGAGCGATAAATCCACTGTAGTCTTTATCTCTGACCTCTCCTGTGAAGCTGGATATGTTTATGGAACACTTCCTTTATCCAGAGGCAACTGCTGTCATATCCGAGCATTAGTACACACACACGGGAACAATGATTAGACGGTTCATAAAAGATCCTTTTCCATTGAATGCAATTGCACAAATTCTTCTGTATCCCTCTCTATCACACACGTCCAGAACCACACACTGTGGTAAAAGATACTGAACAGCATTATTTGGTAGCTAGATGGGTCAGTTTAAAGAGAATAAAAGAGTGAAGAATATGAGCATCCCACCATACACTGTATGCATTTCGCCATCTAAGCTATAATTACAAATACAGTATCAGTCATTTCTTGTTTTGTTGGCACAGACATTTGTAGTATATCAAAGCATAATAAGCTCAAACTTCCAGTCTCTTCATTATTAGTCAGATCTTTCTGATATTATTCATCGCAAAAAATTGGACATAGGGTTATAAAAAATGGATTTAGCTTATTAATAAACATGACCATCTTCCTCATTTTTGCATTTATGGTGTGTTCAAAGAATGTACCTTCAGCTGCTCACTTATATTCTCCTCAGGGGGTCACCACAGCAGATTCATCTGCACTGGCAGAGGGTTTACGCTGGATGCCCTTCCTGACACAGCCCTCCATGGTGAGGGGGGCTTGTGTCCCTACCTGGAATTGAGCCAGGGACCTTTCGCTTGTAAGACGAATGTGTAAACCACTCCATTACAGGGGAGCCCATTTATTGTGTGTTCAAGCTTTCTAAAATCTCATTGACATTTTTTATTGCGACATAACTACACTGTACTCGATTCAGCATTTTAAAGGGATATACTAATTAACGTGTGACTGGTCATGTCCATTAGATTAATGTGCTTGTTATTCAGTGATGACCTTACAATGACTGACAGTATCCCTTTGTGTTCCCTTTTCCAAACACTCCCCTCAGGAATCAGAATTCCAGGAAACAGCGTCTGACAGGTCGGACTACAGAGAGACAGAGGATGGAGGGTTATCAGGTACGGAAAACAACACAAGCTTCCTCCTTTTTTACTCTCACCTCCCTTCTCCACCTCCAGATCATCCCAGCTGGATTTGTTGGGCACAGATTTGAAAATGGAACAAAACAAATCTAGCTTGAGCCGTCATCTGCTGATGGAAAAACAGCTTTGATTTGTATGTGGAGAAAAGGCATATTTTTCTAAAAGAGTTACTACTGAGTATGAGGAAATGGTCTGATTCACAAAGCTGTGTCCCCAGTGCATCAACATATTATTATAGAGGAATTTTTGTTCAATAAGATGTTTGCTTAGGAACGACCAGGGAGACTTCTCTTTGAGTGTTTGGAGTAAATACAGATAAAAGGCAGTATTCTGTGTGTATGATTTGGTGTGCATACATGTGTGTGTTTGTGTGTATTCACTTACCTTGCCAGGATGTCTGGGAAGAGTTGAGTGCCGTCGGTTACCTTGACGATGGGTCCTGGGGCAAACCTCGAGGAGGGGTGGAGGGCTACAAATAAGTAAAGGATGGAGTTGAGTGGCTTAATAATGTGATTGAGTGTGTACATTGTAAGCCTATATACAACTGCTCTAATGTTAGTGTGAATCTGAGTGTGTGCCAGTGGACCTGCAGTGTGTAACTATAAGCTTTGGCATGCACAAACCAAGGCCATCCCATCTGCAATCAATCTCTCTGTATTTTGTTTTCAAAACCTATTTGCTATTCTTCTATAGAGTTGAGTATAGAGTTTTGGGATTGGAAGTTTTAAATATATATGACCCAATAATGTTGTCTGTGTAAAAGCACTGAAAACACTTCAAAAATATTAACTTAGAAAGTTAAAGGTGGCATATTACATAATACTGTAGGTTTCTGCTGGTTTTTTATCCATCATAACTACAAAATATCTCATGTTTCACTAGATTTATGTGCAGTTATTTAAGATAAGGACAGCTCTTCTGCTCTAAAGGTAGAAAAACAGTTATATTAAACAAACTACAGTACTGTACCAAGTCTTGAGTGATCCCTCATTTTGTTGTATTTTGCTTCCAATGAGCCAGACTTTCTTGTAATTTTTAGTGGTTTTCTGAAGGTCTTTCACTCGTTTTCACTCATTTTTAGTCCAGTCCGTGTACCTGATGATTTTCACAGGAATGATTTTTTTTTTTTGTTAAGCCACTTAGGTCTGACCTCTAAATCATTTAAAGTATAAAAAGGCACCTAAAACAAAGGATAAACCAGTGTTATGCCCACACATAACAAACAACTTAGCAAAGAACCAGTTTTAAATGATATCTTTAAGCACTTTGTCAGTAGCAGGCTGTTGCAAAACCACATAATTTGTTCCCATTTTTTTAGCTGAATCTTTGAAAAAACTTGGTATATCTCAGCATAGTGCAGGGCATGCAGTGGATCCTTAAAAAATTGAGGATACTGGTCAAGTAGAGGACAAAAGAAGAAGTATGTGTATATATACATAGAGAGAGAGAGAGAGAGAGAGAGAGACAGAGAGACAGAGACATAAATGAAAGTCCTGTCCTCAGAAAGAGGAAAAAATTCTGTCAAGATCTGACATAGGACCTGAGAGATGCGTCTGGGCCTCCAGTTGATCCATGTACTGTTCAGCAAAGCTTCATCAGAAATTGTCTCAGTGGAAGGTTTGCTGTCAAAAAGCCATTCTTAAGGAAGGTAAACAAGGTTAAAAGGCTGAGGCATGCCTGATTACAAAAGAACTGGGCTGAAAATCAGTGGCAACAGGTCTAATGGAGTGATCAGTGGACATCAAGATCATTGAAGTAGTGTGGCATCATCTTGTCAGAAAACAGAACAAAAGGCAGCCAACATTCAAAGAAGAGCTTTTGCATGCCCTTCAAGAAGCCTGGAGAATCATTTATGAATCCTATGTAAAAAGTACAAGAGGGTTGCCTAAGAAAGTTCAGGCTTTGCTAAAGAATAGCAAATATTGATTATAGCTAATATGTCAAGCTTATTAGGATTGCAAAAACTCTGTGTTTGCCTTATATACTGTATTTGCATTTATGTTGGCACATGTTTTAAAAGATTGTCCCACATATTTCCATTTTCCTACCAAAATACAAAGAAATGAGGGGTGGCTTGAGACTTTTGCACAGTACTGTCCACTACTGACATTAGTGCTTTACTAACCCAGAACAGTGTTTAGATGCTTTTAAAGGATTATCATCTTTAACTATGCCTCTGTACCATGAACTAACACACACACGCACATACACACAAAGAAAGACCAGCTGTTACACATGGCTTTCTAAGAGTTGTTATATTAACACAATGTACTTTGTATTACAAGTAACTGAGGTCTCTTTATTCCATTGCAAAAAATTTAAACAATACAAGCACACTTTTGTCACCCCCACCCCTCTAAGGATAAAATGGGAGAGATTATGTTTCACCAGGGGGTAAAGTAAGTACAGAACCTCCTCTGTCTTCTTCTGATACACACACACACACACACACACGAACACAATTGTCACACTGACCTTGATTTCCTGCAGTCATGGTGTGTGTTTTTGTGTGTATTGTTGGAAAGGCCTTCCTGCTCTCCGTGTTGGAAATCCTGCTTATTCAGCTTATTCACACAAACACATACAGATGAGAACATGAACGCGGGGAGTCATTAATACATGTTCTCTTACCTAGGCCTTCTCAGCCCCTACACCTGACCCGAATTCTCTGTGTCAATTTTGTTTCTGTGCCTGTATGAGTAATTTAAAAACTATTGGTGCCTTTCAATGATCTATGTAAGCTGTTAGCTTATGTGGGTTCTGTAAAGGAATATTGAACTTTGTTTGAGAGGTATGTGTAAATATGTCCTTAATATAGAAATTGTAATTTTAATGGTATAAGCTTGCAAAAAGTAAAATACCCTAAAAGTTAGGACATGTTTATACTGCATAGATGGGCATGATTTATACCCCAAACACATATGAATGTAATGGGCCAGTGGGCCATGTAATAAAATACCCATCATAAGTACTTTTGTCCAACTCTGTGGATATATTACCGTTACTGTAAGAGAGCCATCTGCTCTCATTCCTGTTGGCATGTCATTAGGATAAAGAAACAACACTGTATAGTAAAGCTCAATAAATCTGTCTGCCTTGACCAGTAATAATGGCCTTTGTGCCAGCATCCAAGAGCTGCAGTTAAATTACTGTATCTGGATCTTTGCATGAGCTCACTTGCGTGACATTCAAATATATGCAAACACTGAAAGACAACCAGCAATGCAGGAAATGGCACATGGTCTGCAATTGACTCACTGGTTACACTTGAGTGACTAATTTTTCCCATGAATGTAATGCATTTGTTGTCATATTTAATGTGTGATAACCCACAAGAGCCAAATTAATTCTAATGCATAATACAAACAAAACTGAAAATCAGAACCACAAAGAGGCTCATCTGAAAAAAGGTATACATAGAAACATACATTGAAATTGCTGCTGTCCTTTTTTTGGTATATTCAAAGCATCTGGGTTGGTTTCCAGACAGACGGCAAGAAATGAATTCAGATATCTTGAAAAAGCTGAAAAGTATGACTGCACATCAGCCGATAAAAAAGAGTGGCTAATGAAAGAGATCATTTCACAAGTGCACTGAGAGGCTGACGCAGCACTGACCTCACACACCTCATCCGGGCAGATGGCATGGTGCATGTGTGCATGTTGATTAGTGTGTGTGTTTTGCTTTTGTGCAGTGTATCTGTTCAAAAAGGGACACTGGTGTGAGTCATCCAGCAGTGATTGAATTAGCTGAACTTTGGCTGAACACTCACAGGGAAAAGAAGGAAAGGCAGCAAAAGATGAATGCATTACGTTACCCGAACAACTGGAGAACACATCTCAGGAACAGACAGACTGACAGTGGGAGTGTCACCCAGATTTTATCCAAAAAATTATAATAATAATTGTCCAGGTTTTTAAAATTACACAAAAACGTCTGAACCCATCCTCTTAACGTAAATTGGAAAAGCACAGAAAACGTCAAGTTTCTTTCAGTTAACTAATTGGAAATTTCTTCCAAAACACAAATAATGAAAATGGAATATTACTTAAGCACATAGTCTTATTCATGGTTTCTTCAGCAGTGCGTTGAGGTTATGTGCCCTAAATTGTAGTTGTGTCAGACATGAGGGATAAAACAGTGGAAAGAATGCATTTAGTCTGTTTGGTGTGTGTGAAAGAGAGAAGAAAACGGTGGCTTTTTGTTTTACTAAGTATGTCAGATTTGACCAAGTTCTCCTGAACAGACACTACTTCAGCATATGGTGGGTGTGCTGCTGGTATGAACCCCTAGAAGTAGGTCAAACATGCAGGGGGTGGAGTTTATGTGCACACAATTAGATGTAATCATTTACATCAACTCCTTTCCTCTACTGGTGTAAAATTCAGTGTGCCTTCACACTTTTTTCTTGCACATTTTCATCAGTTTATTGTTGGTTTACTGGTTCACAAGGCAATAAACATATAAACAAATTAAATATAAAAGAGAATATAAAAGACCTGCCCACGCTTTCAAGAAGGCCTCGCTGTCACCATGGTTTTCAGATAACTGCCATATCCTGTTTAAAGTGGAGGCCCTTAGAGGCCTGACAAAGAAAAAACAAGGGGCCTCACATACAAATCCACATAGATATGAGAACAAACACCAGAAGGATGGGAAAATCTAGAATGATAACAGAAACATCTCTCCTAGAAGTTAGACTTTGGACAGCAGCAATGTGAGATGGCAAGAAAGGGATAATAATGCCATCCTTTTCCAGGAAAACGCTAAAGTCTGACCTTCAGTGTCCAAAACTGTCCACATTAGCCACTCACATGTATTGAACACTATGGATTGTGTTTGTATGCTGAAATGTGTCCACGCAGATCTGTCTTGATACGATGTTGGCACATTGTGTTAAACTAACAAGGTTTCTGTACATTATCTTTTTAAAACACCAAGTTGTCCTAAAGGATTTTTGTTTCTTTTATATAACATTAAAAGGGGATTTTCACTTATTCAAACCAGCTTTGTTTACACTATTTGCTGAAATCTCTTCATCACAGATGTGGTTTGAAGAAGCATGAAACTTCCCCGAACATTTACTGAAATTACTATTAAGCACCTTGAACGGAAACTAGTGACAGATGCAATATCACTTCTGATTAAGTTGCTTTACCAACAGTGGCTTGTCACCATAGCAGTGAGGAAATGCCTTCTTCCTCTTGTGGTGAAAGCTATACCTCTAAGTTAAAATGTGCTTGTGTTTAATTTATACAAATTATATTAGGAATTGATCAAGTATAGTCTGCTATATATTTTTTAGGTTAAGGCTAAGTAAAGTTTAAAGCCTAGAGTAGAAGTGAATATTTTGAGAAATAAATTTAGAACTTTTCCTTTAAGAGAGGGTTGAAGATCAAAGCCTGTTTTAACTCTACCAGAGCTGTCATACTGTGATAGCTTCCAAAAACACCCACAATTCATATTGTCATGTGTGGAGTTTCCTCCCTTCTAAACGCAAGACAGTGAATATTTTCCAAACTGTCAAACTGCCGCTTTAAGCAATAGGAACATATGTGAAGCAGCACAATGAGGCTGGTTTGTAAGACTCATCATAGTTGTTACTCTGACTGTTGATTTTTCACATAACTTTTATTCTCTTACACACAACCATATGCATGCACACACTTGCACACATCTGTTTCCTGCATGCTTTAAGCTGTAAGTCTGGTGGTCTCTGGAGGGAGTGTCCTCTCTGCCAGTGACGACCCTTCTCATGACTCATCCTATTGTTAAGCACAACACAAGTAGTCCCCCCTCTCTTAAATTATGACAAATTTTGTAGGAATGTTTTACTTCTCTGGAACCCTCTCCTCCCACATGTTTAGATTTTAAACCAGGCCCTTGGGCCATTTTGTGCTCTTTTTTTTTTGTTATTTCCAGTAAGCCCGCTCTGGTAGTTGTACAGCAATTTAGATCTTTATCAAATAGAGATACATCCCAAAGAGAGATGGTCAAGAGAGATACAGAGTTTTCACCTGAAATAAGCAAGGCAATGTAAAGTGACAGATCACCATGAAACTAGGGGTTTCAGTGAGCCGATTTAACAGAAGGACGGGGGATAAGAAGATCCACTGACCCTCCATCAGTAAGCAGATTACTCTTTATCACAAATAATGCTCAGGATCTTCAGTCTGCAGAAAAAAAACAACAGGCAGCAGGCTTATGTGTTATAATCAAAGTGAAGAGTAATCAAAAGATCTGCCTGAGGGAAGACTGTAAACTTCATAAGGACATTACATTTTAAAATTGGGCTTTCGTGAACATCCCATAGCACTGTTTTTTTTCACATGGGCCCAGAGAAACAAATGAAACATTAGCACTAGAAAGTTGTACCTAAGTTTTAATTCTTTTAGTTCCGTTTTAGTCTCCAACACTTTCTTGGGTAAATGTACTACATGCTCTAAAGTATTGGGCCACCTACACATTACACCTGCAGGAGCTTTTAGGACATCTCATTCAAAATCCATAGGTATTTATATGGAGTTGATCCCCTCTTTGCAGCTATAAGAGCTTCCACTCTTCTGAGAAATATTTCTACATGATGTTGGAGTGTGTTTGTAGGAATTTTTGCCCATTCGTCCACAAGAGCATTTATGAGCTCAGTCTGGCTCTCACTGTCCAGTCGAGTTCATCCCAATGGTGTTTAATGGCGTTAAGGTCAAGGTTTTGTGCAGGTCAGTCAAGCTCTTCAAATGATGCCTGTATAGACTTTGCTTTGTGCACTGGGGCACAGTCATACTGGAATGGAAAAGGACCTTCCCCAAACTTAATTAGTATGAATTAGACTGAATAGAATTTTCCGAAAGTTTCTTGATAAGCTGACGCATTAAAACGTCCCTTAATTGGAACTAAGGGGCCCAGGCCGATCCCAGAGAAACAACTCCATAGCATTATCCTTTCTCCACCAAATTTTACAATTGGCAATATGTAGTAATGGACCGTAAAATTCTCTTGGCATTCACCAAACTCAGACTCAGCTGTCAGACTGTCAGACAGAGAAGAGTGATTCTTCACTCCACGGAAAATGTTTACACTTCTCCAGAGTCCAGTGGTGGCATGTTTTACGCCACTCGATCCAGTACTTGGCATTGTGCTTGATGATGTAAGGCTTGCATGCAGCAGCTTGCTCATGGAAACACATGCCATGAAGCTCCCAGCATACTGTGTTTGTGTTGATGTTAACGCCAGAGGAGAAGGCTGCACTTACTGAGCAGGCAGTGTGTTTGCAACTTTTACACACTTTGTGTCTTAACACTTGGCGACCCTGCTTTGTAAATTTTACATGGGCTGCTACGTGTGGCTGTATTGCTGTGGTTCCTAAACGCTTCCACTTTGCAATAATACCACTTAGTGTTGATCGTGGAATATCTAGGAGGGAAGGAATTCCACAAACTGGCTTGTTGTAGCAGTTGCATCTTATTAAAGTACCATGCTTGAATTCAGTGAGCTCTTTAGAATGACCCATTCTTTCACACATATTGGTAAAGGCAGACAGTGTGGCTAGATGCTCAATTTTATACACCTATGAAGAAAGGGACTACAGTGGATGAAAAATGATTAAAGTACCAAAACAGTAAAGTTGTGGGCCATCAAACCAAAGCAATCAAAGATATTCATGAGATAAAATGATCAATGCAGCTTAAAGACAAAAAAATTGATTGTCAGGTTTAACTGGCCACATTTAACAGACACAAACAGGAAAACAGGATTAGGGTGACCAGGTATCCTATTGTATGTGAGAATGCACACTTTTGTTCGTTGCCCACCCATCCGCTGGTCCCACATTTTGAGACAATGTCCCACATTGCTGTGGTTTACAGAAGTCAACACATGTGAGAAACTTGTGCTTAAAAACAGATGTGTTGATCTATGATCATTCCTAGACAGTTCAGCTGAGACTTGAAGTAAAACCTCCCACAAACACATTTTAGCCTCAGTTTATCTTTTAAAGAAGTCGGGAAATTCTGCTCAAATAAATACTATCTATCACATGATCAGTGCCAAACCTTTAACCTACATATCGTGTGTTTATTTTCAACATTTCATTCCACCTCTCAGCATTTTTGTTGAGATCTGCTCACACCACACATGATGCATCCGATAAGAGCACTGTTACATGTTGTCACATGTTAACTATAGTTTCCGGTAAGAAGCCGTATATGCAGTGTGTTCATTTGCACGCGCTCCATCTACACCCCGCCTTGAGCTCGAGGAGTCCCCACAGATGAAGAAAGAGGAGGAGGAGGAGGAGCCGCCCCTGTGTGACGTCACGCAACCCCTCCCACCCAGTTTAAATTTACATTTTCTATGGGTCCCGACTGAGTGCATGTGTAGCCGGAGCCAACGGTGTTGGGAAGGAGACACACCTTAACCCCAAGAACTGACCCGGAGACGCACCGGTGTGGCCCGAGACCACTTTGTCACTTTAAATATTAAACAACTCGAGTTGGACAAGTCGCGTCGGGTTTCCACTTTTGAGGTAGGTGTGTATATGTGTGCGCGTGCGTGTCTGGAGCTCGTGCTTTTTCCTTTTTTTTTTCCTTTTTTTTCCCTCATGAGGTTGTTTCACAAGTGCACTAACAAAAGCGGCACCTTTTTTTTTTTTTTTAACGTTCCCTGT
>VUQH01013567.1:16079-28217 GCA_015106775.1 Etroplus canarensis
AAGACCCACTCCCCCCCCCCCCCCCCCCCCACATGTAGGCTGAATGACATATCATGATGCAATATAAACACAAGTGATGCAATCCTACAGCAGGACAAAGGATCTGAAACTGAGCTGTGGTTTGTTGTTGTGGTTTTACAGTAGATTTTGTCACAATTCAGGTGTTGAACATCCTGTTGTAGTGCTAGTGTGGGATGCATGGTGTGTGGCTTTGCATATGTATCCATGTGCGGGGGTTAGGGGATCACTTCTTATGAAATTCAGACATCTAGAGGTTTGTTTAAGCAATCTCAAGACTGATTGACTCATGAAAGAGAGTTAAAGTGCATGTCTACTAAAGACAAAAGCAGAGATATGAGCACGCACCTACAGAGACCCTGCTTCTCAACGAATCCCATTGATTTTCCTGCTGTTATGCCAGAGCTTCAATCACAATAAAGCACCATTACTGTGCGAACCACTTTGCATAGCATTGGAGAATGGATGGCACACACGCTGACTCTAAATGTTTTTCTCCTTGCGGCTATATCGCAACTGGGAGTCTGAGCTCCGTGTATTAGATTAAGCTCATTGTAAGCCCGTATCAAGATATATGATCCTTTCTTATTGCAAACACAAACATAGCTACACAACCACAGTTCTGTTACTGCTTTAAAATGATTGAGCTTATATGATATATATATACTTGTTTTTGGAAGTTTCATGAGACCATAAGATTACCTTCTGACCTAACTAAAATGTGCGTGTATAAATCATATATTTTGTGTCATGTCAAGCATAATGCATAGAATCAGAAAGAACAAAGCTCCTTATTGTATCTGTATGTGTGCGCCTGCAGACTCAGTTTGTACCCCTGTAGTCTGTCTGACTAATGAAAGATTGTCTGGTCGCTCAAGGTAACAGTTGTTTTTGGGGTTTTCTCTACTGGCATGTAAACAAAGGAGAACCTCCCAAATGCTCCCTGGTGTGCCCTCCAGCCAATGAGAAATGAGATCCCAGCTGGGCTCTGCCAGTAGTCGTTGAGGATGGGTGTGACTCTGCTCCATATGAGGAAAATAGCAGTAAAGCACAAAGCTTTGAATCTGGAACTGGAACAGACAGCAGAACCATAACAAAGACTCTTCCTTTATGACTGCATGGCGCTTCTCACTGCGTAGCCAGGCAAAACAGCTATGGCTTTTCCCCACCACTACACAGAACTGTATTTAAATAGGTGAAGTGTGCGTGTGTGTGCAGTACATGAACATATGTTTTATATGTAAGGAGGAGCTACATGAAGTGTGCACGTGTCCAGTGACTAATTGGTCTCTTTCTGGGTGTGCCTGTGTGGCATAAAAGTCTGGATCTTGTGCATGTGTTGCCTTCTTCATCTGTCCACCTGTTCTCATCAGATCTATACATACAGGAACATGTGTCAGTGTCACTTGTGAGAGCATATAGACCAGCCTTTTGTATTTGACTGACAGCTGTGACCTCAAATTGTATCCCCTCACCAATTACTCAGGACATGTGTTCTGAGTTTGATTTGAGTCAGCACTTTGATTTTAACTTTTGAAAGAAGAGTACATCCAACTGTTTCGCATTCAAATTTGTCAGTGTTTGAATATGTTTAGGTCTCTGTGTCCATACATGTATATGCTGTTGTGAGCCCAAAGCAATAATCACTCTGCAGTTTCATCACATTCCCACAGCGTGACTCAAAGTGGTGTCGGTGCCTTTTCAATGCATCCCATTCATTCTGTAATCTGCCTCACCCCGGGGGCTCAAACCGTGTGGCAACAGGACTGTACACGAGCCACAGTCTAAAGCAACTTCAGCTGGTGCTTAACAGAAGTCAAACTAGGCATGTTTCAATTCAAAGACAGAGATCACAGCTAAGCATGATTAAAATTTTCTCTCCTAGCAGCTATAACTCATGTCATCTCAACAGTATCTGTTTTATCTGATCATGTCATGACAGTCTCGAGAGGTCGAGGCGATGAAGCTCGCATTGTAATCAGGCAAGATCAAGTGCAACTATTGTGGTTTTAAGATACAAAAAGGGTGGAAGGGAACACAGAGATACAAGAGTTACAGCTAAAAGGTGTGACCGGTTTCATGAGAAAACTACAGCTCAGTCTCGAAACTACATTAACAATTGCACATGTAAACATTGCCAAAGTCATGAATGTTCTGGGTATTTCACTACTTCTAATGGAGAACAAGACCTTAGTTGTTTGGTACATAGACATGAGAAGTAGACCTATAAAGGTTCCTCTACTTTGTTCTGTTATCTGAAATTAAAATGTCCAATGAACAAGAAAGGCATTGCTGTGAAGGGACAGTTTATTTTCCTTTTATCGCTTCCTCATCTGAAGTTGTTGTGAAAAGTCCTGAATTATAAAGACCTTTGTTCTTTCACATGTATAGAGTTGTGATGAGAGTTTGACAGGCTGACTGTGATGGTACAACTGATTTTGGAGGTATTGATGTGTCTGTCGCTTCTTTCAAATAACATGATATAGACAGACAATTATAATGAAAAATTTATTACACTTGTGTTTTAAAGTTGACCTCTTTTTTTCTTTTCCCTATTTTATGCCATATGTATACTGCTACAGTGGTGGAGGTTTATTTTAAACTTGGCCAAGTTTTCAAATACAGAGGTCATTGTGTGTTTTTATGTTGTTGGATCTGTACGATGTCAAAGAGAGAGGGAAGCCGTTATTGTGGTAATCTGAGGAACACAGGTCTGGTTGGGAGCACAGAAGCTCCACCCATCTGCTGTTCGGACCATCTGTTTGTGCAGAACAGCCAATTAAGAGAAACTTAGCTTAAAGGCAGGGTCGGGCAAAACTGGTTTGTTTCAGACAGTGGATACACAGAGGGGCTGCACCAAGGCCTAGTATAAGATGAATAAGGATTGTTTTGAACTGTGAATCATGCAAAGCTACTCTAGTATAACCTGAGAATAAAAAATAAAGAGCTGGAAATTGGGCAGGATAGAGTATGTACAAAGGGGCCTAGTTTTCACTTAAACATTTATGGCTACCTGGTTTAAAAAAAACAACTACAAAACGGTTTTCTAAAATTTTCTTATGAGTGTATATACACAGCTTAGATATGCTTTCTAACACTAATTTATTTCCAATAAGCCAATATAAGTTGGTATGTCAACTGGAAGATTTATCACTTCTGGTCCAATACAGAGAGGTTGCCAATTTTGTTTCAAATGGAGGAGAAGTCAAGCAAAAAATGTGTTACAATAAATATAGGGTTGGTAAAGAAATAAGTAATTGTAGCCCTGAATGCTGTGATTGAACCCTGACTGGGAAGTATATTAGTGAGTTTGGCAGCCTAGTACTGACTTAATAACTCCAGTGTTTCAACATCCACAGACATATACTGCATGCCTTTGTCACATGATGCATACTATCCCTTCCTTGTGTGGGTGTTTCAGCATGTTTGCACATCTGTGCTTTATGAACCCTAAATCCGTGATTGTAAATTCCCATACCCCTGCATCTCCCTAGTGACCGTGACGTCACTGTATTGTGGGAGCAGAGCGGATGCTTTTTGGAGGTCAGTACATGATGAGGGCCCCAGAATTCCCCAGCTTCTCCTTTTTTCTTCTTCTTTGCTCTGGACCACCACCCCAAGGCAGGAAATACAAAACAGATCTCAACCCACTAACTCAGAATACACATACTCTCACTCTCAATGTTCAATATATAAGATGCCACATCTTCATTTGCCACTCACCTTTCTTGGCAGGTATTGGGTAACATTTTGAGATAGTCTAAACTGAAAGTTTTGATGGCAAGCACAGGAATGTAATTTGCATTGAGGTCAAACAAAATCATGTTAGTGGCCCAGTTGTCTATAGTAAACATGTCTTTCATTAGTCATTATTATCTCACATTATTTTGCCTACACATGCAAATACATGACAAGACTGAAAACAAATGTGGGTATGTGGCCTGTATTTAGGAGATGCTAGCTTGAATGTATTTATAGGTGCTGGAGAGTGAATGTGCTTCCCATCATGATTTATGTTTTGTCATGGAGTAAACTAGTAAATTAGCATGTACATACATGGGGCCTATCCAGGAAATTCTCTTTTTGTCCCTGCTAGGCCCTCAACTCTCTGATTCACTTTTGCTGTCACTTTCTCTCTCTCACACACACAGACACAGAGTCATGCACTCCCATCCCCATCCTCCCTCAGCTGTCCGTTAAAAGCCCATCTATCTCTGCGTTTTAATTAGGGCCTCCCCTATTTATGGCTGAATGGCCGCTTCATTAACAGAAAGGCTAGGAGATGCACACCCGGATCTGTACAGCTTGTGACACACAGGAAGGGGAGAAAGTCTGTGTGTGAAAGAGGGAGTGAGAGGGAGAGAATAGGGTGTGGGGGCTGCTTCAGGGGTATTGATGATGCAATTTCCCCTGAGGGGTGGACCTCCCATCTGTGAGTGGAATATAGAGGATCTGTCCAAATAAAAGGGGACTATATGGGTCAAGGAAGCAGAAAGTAGAAGAAGTATCTATCATTTTCGGCCGCGATCATATATGTCTGATTCAAAAGCTAATCTAGTTTTAAATTTTACTGATATGAATATACTATCAAAATATGTCTTATGTAGTTTCTTTTGTGCATATTTTACCCAAACTGCAATTAATGGTAAAACTAATAATGCTCTAGTTTACTGTTTTCTGTCCCATATTGGATCTGTTTTAACAGCTGCTTAATAATACAGGTTACAGATTCAGCTCTTCCAAAATTGAGATCCTTTTTTAAATTTTTGTGTGTGCGGCCTGATAAAGCTCATGCTAAAAACTTATGCTAAATTGTGGATCAATCCTTTATTGTAGACCTGACCCCTGTGTACTGATGTATTTGATACTGCAGAAAAAAATCTTGGCTCACACATGGTGAAGTGGGTGTGGTCAGCTGTGTGTTCACAACCAATGACAGTTGATTGCCCTACCCCACCCTATGCAGATCTCTGGATGGTCTGTACATGCATTCTAGAAGGAGAACATTGGGGTCAGATGGTGACACAGGTCACCAGCTGCTCTCCTTGCCTTCATTTTTTGTGTCTTGAAGACTGCAGCAGGAAGACGGCCACTTGTGACTCGTGGAAAGCTATACCATGTCATTATTTGGTTCTATATCTTTCCATGTTTTTCCTATATTGTCAGTAATGCCAACAGTAATTTACTGTTTTTTTCCCTTCTGTTTTGTTCATGTCTCTAACAATCACCTTCATTTGTTTGATTTTCCTCGAGTATTCTCAGTATTGTTTTCCTGGCCAGTTTAGCCCATTTTCCCCATCCCTCATGACTATCTGCTCTTCTGTGATCCTTATTTAAAAAATTTTGTATAGGTTGCGTCAAAAATTGTTTTTTGTGCATATATACGCTCACAGCCACTTCATTAGGTATACCTGTTAAACTGCTCATTAATGCAAATATCTAATCAGTCACTCATGTAACAGCAACTCAGTGCATTTAGGCGTGTAGACATGGTCGAGATGACCTGCTGAAGTTTAAAAATAAGTACCAGAATGGAGAAGAAAGGTGATTTAAGTGGCTTTGAATTGGTTATTGGTGCCAGATGGGCTGAGTATTTCAGAAACTGCCTTTTTTTGGATTGATTTTCTAGGGTTTATCTTTAAAGTTTACATAGAATGTTTTGAAAAAGAGAAAATATCTATTGAGCAGCAGTTCCCTGGGTGAAAATGCTTTATGGAGACCAGAGGCCAGAGGTCAGAGGAGAATGACCAGACTGCTTTGAGCTGATAGGAAGGCAAACGAAACTGAAGTAACCACTCGCTATATCCAGGGCATGCAGAAGAGTATCTCAATGAAAAAAACATGTCAAACCTCAAAGCAGATGGACTACAGCAGCAGCAGAACCCACCAGGTATCACTCCTGTCAGCTAAGAACAGAAAACTGAGGCTACACTTTGAACAAGCTCATCAAAACTGGACAGTAGAAGACTGGAATAACATCACCGGGTCTGATGAGTCTTCATTTCTGCTGTGACATTTAGATGAAGTGGTCAGAATTTGGCGTAAGCACTGTGAAAGCATGAGCCCATCTTGCCTTGTAACAATGGTTCAGGCTGGTGGTAATGGGTCCCTTAATACCAACTGGGCATCATTAAAACACCACAGCCTACCTGAGTATGTCCATCCTTTGATGACCACAATGTACCCATCTTCTGATGGCTGCTTCTAGCAAGATAACATGCCATGTCACAAAGCTCAAATCGTTTTAAACTGATTTCATCAGTAAACGGAGTTCAAATGGCACCCACAGTCACATATCTCAATTTAAGAGACCACCTTTGGAATGTGATGGATTTAGAGATTTGCAGCCAGCAAATCTGCAGCAACTGTGTGATGCTGTCATGTCATTGTAGACTAAAGTCTCTAAGGAATGTTTCCAGTATCTTGTTGAATCTACGACACACAGAGTTAAAGCATTTCTGAAGCAAAAGGGAGTCACCCCAGTATAATCCAGGTTTAGCTTATGAAGTGGCTGGCGAGTTTATATACAGTGTGTATATATAAGCATAACCTAAGCACAAGGAGCAAATGTGAAAGCTCTGAATCAAAATTGATTAATTAAAAGAAGTTATAATGCTATGTAGAACTTAGGTTAATTGTAGAATCTGAGATGGTCCTCACTGCAGCTGACACATTTCAACGTAGTGGGTTTTTTTGGTCTTTTTGATTTTGTTTTTTTTAATTCGCAAGTTAAAAAACTATTGATCATAGCCACATTAACATTGGTTTTAATGCGTTATTTCAGTGGTTAGTCTTTTGATGTTCCATTGCCTTTCAAGGTCCTTTTCTGGAGTGCTGTTTTCTCTAAAATAACTAAAATGAGTCCACATAATGAATGCAAGTCTGTTTGCGTGTTAGCTCATATACCAGAGCTGGCCATGATGATGCAATCCATTGGCACAGTGCTGGTACTACATAGTCATTCTATCAGCTCTAATGCAGCCTGTCACTGTGGGGTACACTTTCACATGCAGTGCAAACACATTTATTAAACCACTTCCTCTTTTAAAATAAAAAGAAATGCTGTGCAAGTATTACTTCTATACAGTGACAAGAATATTTTGTGTGTCAGCATGATATGTGTGATATATTTTTAAAAGTACATGTTTAAGTCTCTTCATGGGTTTAGCTTTGTGCTACTTTGTACTACTACTTTTTTGACATTTTTCCTTACACGGTTGAGTGGACGTTCCCTGATTTTTGATTCTAAAGTGTGATTATTACTACTTCCAATCAAAGTTACAAAAACAGATCATAAGAACAATGGGGGAAACGGAAACTCCTTTTCAGCTTTTGTCTTTCTCCTCTCCAGGACTCTGCTCTGACCCAGTTTTTCTTCTTTAGTTTCCTTTGTTTTTACCAACTTTCTTCTCATTTTATCCCTAAATGATTGGATACTTCGAATCATATTAAAGCTGCTCACTTTCTCCTGGACATCTTGGAAAATAGACTCATTATCTGTGTGCGTGCGTGTGTGCGTGCGTGCGTGCGTGCGTGCGTGCGTGCGCTTGTTGTCTCTACATTGAGGGTGTGTCTCCAAAACCAATAAACAAATTCTTTTTAATGGAATTCCTGGAAAAGCAGTGAGTGCTCTCCTCAAAGTTGTGCACCATTGTCCATGTGCTGGGATGTGATGTAAATGGGAGTGCAGATCTTAACATGTACAGTCTACTTAATGGGTTGTTAGTGACAGTGTTGTTAAATTCTTAACTACACAGTGGGTAAGGCACCTGCAGTCAGAGGGAGCTTGAAGGACAATTTGCCATTTTTTTTATCTGTCACTTTAACATGTTAACTTGCCTATCTGTACCTATCTTACATTTTAGGTTTGCAATGGCAATGTGTAGCTTTTAAAGAGAAACCAGAAGGAGCACAAAAACATGTAAAACTACCAGTGATAAAGCTGGCTTTAAGCAGTGCTCCAATTTCAGGTTGTAGGTCCCTTTTGAACTCCCTGTGTTACTTCCTCTCTCCCCCGGGGTAGAGAGGAAGTCGGAGCAGATGTGTTAAACGGACACTTTTGACAACACTGCCAGTCTGTAAGTTCCTCTACAGTCCAACTCAGCATTTACAGAAACCAGCCTTTGATGTACCCAGCACGTGTGGGCTCACGCAGTTCCTGATTACAGCCCTGAGCAGTTCTTCCCTTCTCACATTTACAAACACTTTCACCCTGTCCTGGCTGCTAGGATCCTCACATTATTAGAGCCAGTGATTTACATGAAAATACTGGTAAACTAAGCTAAATGTAATGTTAATTAATAATTATCATATTTTCAAGTTGTTTTTTTTTAAATGTTGGGTTATTTATTATGCCTTAGAGATTAGTGTACATAATTGTGATAGTCATATGAGCTTTTAAACACAAGCATTTAAGATTAGAAGGGACTGATCACAATCATGACTGCATCAATGTTTTTGTCAACATATTCTATTATATTTATCAAGGATATTTGTGTGTCATTTCTCTCTCTTTGTTCTGCATGTGTGCAGCCATTCACCATGTTTATCCAGGGCTTCTTTGTTATGTAACCGACATAGCTTCTGGGATGCAAAAATAGCGACCTCTAGTGGTGACTGTAACTCATTACATCAATCCTTTGAATGCATGTTTTGAATCTGATGTCACACTTCCTTGCCATTGTGTCTGGCACGTGCAGTGTGATGCACCTTTGGAATAAGTGTTTGTGACCGGCCAGTATAAGTTCAAAAAGGGCATTCTTGGGTTAAATTCCTTGTCAGTTATTATCAATCACAGATAAGGGAGATTTGTAAAATGGGTACACCTTAAAATCACAATTGTGGGCAACATGACTGTTTATGAATCTGAGTCATTAATCACTCTTCAAGAGAAAAATGCACGTGACTTTGTTGGTTAATAATGACCATTGATATTGTCACAATCAGCTGTTTCATAGTGGACTATTTAATGACTTGATTATCTTGTCTATGCAAAATTATGGATATAAAGATACCATGGAGTTCCATAAGTGAACAATTGTATGAATTATCTCTTTTATTGTTTAAATGGAAAACAGTCATAAACTGCTAGAGATGTGCATTGAAAAGGAGTGGAACATTGAAGGTGAGGGAGGGAGCAGAGAGAGAGACAGAGAGGGAGGGAGGGAGCGTGTATGTGTGAGAGAGCACAGCTATAATACAGACTTTGAACTCCAACCAGCTCAGTAGCGGACAGCTGTGCAGAACAAAGCACCTCTCCTGCATGAGGCTTTGCAAGATACTGATTAAAAAGGATCGTGTGTGTTAATAGCCTTTCTTGGAAAATACATCCCAAATCAAAATAGCAGAGATGGCTACAATGTTCAGATACCCTGTCTTTCCTCATCTGCAGGGTGAGTCTATTAAGATTTATTTTGAGCAGTTTTAAACCAGTAGTTAAAAAGTAAAACGCTGAATTATAGTATAGCTTGTGCAGTCGTGTCTTAAACAGAAATAAGCTTCGTTTAATGCATATCACATATGCTTTACACATGGTTAGATCTCATGATTTTTATGTGCATGATTCAAAAGTTCTGGATTTGTTATACTTTCAAGTGGAGCATGTGAGCTGTCAGTTTGGATCCATATAGGATTTTTTTTTTTTTTTTTAATAAACAGCAGCTGCCATAAAAAATTGTTAATTATGGTGTTGTATGCATACTTTGATAAAAGATATTGATTAAGCTTGCCGTAAATCACAGCTAGGATGATAGCATTAATCATTTCTGCATCAATTAAAAAGCAAAAAAAAAAAAAAATTCCTACCATTGTGACCCTAATCCCTGCCCTTTCAATAGTTTTAATGCTTGTTCAAATAGGTGAGTAGGTTCAAAGATGAGGGTTTTCCACGTGCTATTTTTGTGTGTGTAAATTGTCAAAATACTGAAAAATTAAAACTATTGAAAAATAGAAAGTTCAAATTTTCTAGAAAAACAGCTTTTTGCTTACTGGGTAAAATATCCATATCTGAATGTCATGCAGAAGACTTACTTTTATTTTGAGGTCGTGAACAACTGTGGAATGAATGCCTGGGTTTCTCATGTATTAGCAGTTTCTAGAAAATTTGCATAACTATCTGTCTGCAAGATATTAAGAATGGCTCCGTGCTGTCATGATTCATCCCTTCATTAATATGCGTATGTTTCTTATATCATCTGTCAAGAGGATGAAATGTTCCTCTTCACACAGTGTGGAACACTTATGTAATTCCAGTACTGAGTCCCTTCGTCACTATAGAAACCATTGGAAAACTGCTCATGCCAGAGAATCGGGCAGATGATCATATTATGGTTTGCAAGGACTGCAATGTTTGTCTCTGTTACACAGGTTTCTGTCATGACAGATACAAATGTGTGCTTTTATTGTCTGCATTCAAATCAAACGTTGCAGAAGTGGTTGAATGACAGTCTTTTTCTTGTTTTTCTGTCGATTTAGATCGTTGTGATCCTGGTCTGTCGCTGTCAGCAGGGAGGAGTGTCATGGCGGAGCCAGACTATCTGGAAGGAGACTGTGATGAGCTCATCAAGCCCAAGAAACTAATTAACCCAGTCAAGAGCTCTCGTAACCACCAGGACTTGCACAGAGAGTTGCTCATGAACCAGAAGAGGTCAGGAGACAGAAGGATACACCATCAATTTCACACTTGGCTCTCTTTGTAAACACGTGCCTTAAAATCCCAAGTCATTTTCAAAGGGGAACTGTTGTCAGTTGTAAAAAAGGATTACTTTTGTACAATTGACAACCTGGTAGTTTATCTTGGTTTATGACCCTGAAAGAAACCATAAACAGAGATAGCTGTATTCCGCGCCCATACTTGGGACAACAGTTGTATTTACACATGTGCAGCATTTAGCTGGAAAGATAATCATTTCTTCTTTTATTGAGGGTGAAACTCCCTTGCTGTCCAAAAGTTTCTACATCATTAAACCTCCTGTAACATAAAGTTAATGCTCAGAGGAAAATTTAAAAAAATATCCAGCTATAGGCTAATTAAGTTTCATCTTCATTAATGGAGAATGAGTGAATGCAGTGACCCTGCTACTTTCTACTTGCTGCTTTTGTATCTATGTTGACTCTGTTGATGCTGCTGCATGCTTCTCCTGTCACTGTGGTTGACTTCACTGGTTCCTTTAATCCACAGCAGCAGTATTGTGTGAGGCTGGGATATAAAAATTTCATAGAAGCTATTATATAAAACCTTTGGTAAATGTTGGTTATGTAAAGGTCAGAGATGTACACTATGCCTAGCCAAGTCTGGCTACTGATGCTATTACATCAAACAGGGAAGGATTTCATGCAGCCTTAAGTTTATGTGAGCATACATCAGTGTGCATATGCTGGGGCCCATGATCGCCCTTTTGACATGAAATGTTTATATTTTATCACACCATACAGTGCCAGCAGCTTTGTGCCCGCACTATAAATAGCTGTGTAAACGCACATGCTGGTGACAGCTGTTACATCACAGAAGCAAAGCTCTGGTCTGTCGGGAACTAGTCAAAGAGTGAGACATTTTTATAAAGATTAAAGCAAAGCATTTAAGAATGAGAAGGAAATGGGCCAGGAGAAATTTGATTAATAAAAATTTAAATTGAAAAAAGTCAAATTTTGCAGCTCCAATTGCTGCTGAATATTGTTTTTAATTACCTAGAGTCTAGATTCTAGACAGAAGATTTTGACAAGTATCAGCAGGCTTTGGAGGAATAAACTTATTTTGATTGTGCTCTTATCATGTACTGAAGTATCGAAAGCTGGCCTGCCTGCATGGTGGATTAGTCACAGTAATAATAGTGTGGGGTGTGTGTGGATGGATGGATGGATGTATGGAGAGAGGAAAAAATGTTATGTAATCAAGATTACAAAACATCTTTAGCTGAGGGTCTTTCTCCACCTTTGCTACCTTGGCTGTAATGACTCTTCTTACACAAACAAAGGAATTTCAAAAAGTCAGCCACCAGGACTGATGAAGCATTTGATCAGATGGAGGTAGTGATGTGTGGGATTTTGAACACATTCCTTGCAGTCTGCCTGAGGGCGTTGGGGGGGGGGGGGGTGGGCTGGGGGGGGGGATTTTTTTGTAAA
>VUQH01013571.1:0-11608 GCA_015106775.1 Etroplus canarensis
TCCTCACTGCATGTCCTATCCTCCTGCTGATTTTATGTTTTTTCTCTCTTGTTCAACAGATTATTTGATTTTTCCAACCCAAAACACACTTATTATCATTCCAGTTCAGAAAGCCTGACCTGATACTGGAGATGTGCTTTGTTAAACTTGTCAAACTCAAGCTTTAAGCCACTCTAAAGCAAAAACAACAGAGCCTGCAGATCAATTATGAACTCATCTATATAACCAAATACGCAGAGTTTGTCTGCAGCTGCAGAAAAACACACAGGAAAAACTTAAAAGGCTAAGTTTGGAGATTTGAAATGCATTTCAGTTGTCTAACAAGCAAATATAATACAATGCACACAGCTTAGACATGCACACGCACTCCTGCTCCCGGTTTAAGCACAGCTTCGCAGTCGACTCATATTGATCCCTGCCGAATCAAATCTCAGTACCAATCATACTAATTGCATCATTACTCAAGCTGACTCATACTGCCCACCAATCAGACAGGATAGGGACAATTGTATTTGGGTCGGTGTAATCAAACAGAGGATGAATTATTGAGTTTCAGTGTTTGGATTGATGGTGGAAGAGCAGCTCCCCTCCATCGGCTTTGTTGTTGTTGTTGTTTGTTCCTTCTGTAATCAATCCTCAAACAAATCCAGGCTTCTGCTGGCTTTTAATTGGCTTAACGTGAGACTGATATTTGATTGTTCTGTGTCCTTCACTGAGTTGACCTCATGTGTTGTTTAGAGAAAACATAAAGAAAAAAAAGTGCATATTCTAACTCCTTTTTGTGTTATCCACTGCCCTTTTGAATGACTTTCCTGACTTAAAAACCTGTGAAACACCCACTGCTTACATAAGAACGGATGATAACAGGAATTAAGATAACTTGTTGATGTTTAAATAATTCATATTTGCATTTCACATAGACTCAGAGCTGTAAAATAACAGGATAAAAGCTGCCTCAGTGCTTCTGGCAAAACAGCTCACTGCACCCGAGTGACCTGAAATGCTTCCTTAATTAAACTTTCCTTAAATGTAATTAAAAATGACAGATTATCATCCAGACCACCCTCCTCTGTGTTTGCGAACGGTAAACTAATCTAATTTTATAGCTTGGAGTGGCTTACGTTGAGGCTGTGGCTGATTTTATTTGCCTAAAATACACCTGTCTCCCAAGCAACTTTGGAATATTTGGACAGCTGTCAGCGGAAAGAAGCACAGAGGGGGAAGCAGTGCTCCGCGCACTCAAAGACAGTCTGCATTCTGCATGACTCTATAGAGCTGCTATACTGAGGGCAACCCGTGCATTTTCAGTAATTTAAACTCACTTTAGACCAGCGTGCCGAGAGGGTTAAGCCCTGGGTTTAACAGTGTGAGAAAGAGCACAAAGGTGGATTACATAACACAGCCAGAAGAGCCCAGTTCCTTCCATTTTGTGTTCCCTTTGCCGTCAAAATTAATATTTGTGTACAGCGCAGGATCACGAGTGTGAACACAACTGTTCTGGTTTCTCACATTAGGAGACAAATTTTCAAGTATTTCTTGGGAAGGATCGGAATGGCAAGGTTAGGTATACTTTGCTACTCCAGGGTTGGACCATCTTTTTGCCTTCAGAACTGCTGCAATTCTTCATGGCACTGATTCAAACAAGGTGCTGGAAACATTCCTCAGAGGTTTTGCTCCATATTGACGTGATGGCGTCCCACAGCTGCTACAAAGTTGTTGTCTGCACATCCATGATGAAAATCTCCCGTTCCACCACATCCTCTGGTGACTGCGGAGGCCGTCTGAGTGCAGTGAACTCACTGTCATGTTCAAGAAACCAGTTTGAGATGATTTTAACTTTGTACGGTCAGCAACAATACTCAGGTAGGCTGCGGTGGTTAAACGGCACTCGGCTGGTACTAAGGGTCCCGAAATGTGAGTGGAAAATATCGCCAAATTCTGACCCTACCATCAAAGTGTCGCAGCGGAAAAAACGAGACTCGTCAGACCAGTCAGCGTTTTTCCGGTCTTCTACTGTCCAATTACGAGGGGCCCGTGTGAACTGAAGGCTCGGGTTCCTGTTCTTAGCTGACAGGAGCGCCACCTGGTGTGGTCTTCTGCTGCTGCAGTCTGTCTGCTTCAAGGTTGGATGCGTTGTGCATTCAGAGATGCTCTTCTGCATATCTTGGTTGTGACAAGCGGTTATCTGAGTCACTGTTGATTTCCTATCAGCTCGAAGCAGTCTGGCCATTCTCCTCGGACCTCTGGTATCAACGAGGCATTTTGGCGCCGAGAACTGAAAAGAAGTTTTCCGCTCATAAAACTTTATCTCGCTAGAAAGTCTAACAATGACGACGACAACCACCTTGGACTGACTTTGGTTTATCTTTCATTTTGGAACTATTTTTCACCCAAAATGAGATGTTTGATATAAAACCACCAGGCGATGGTTATTCAATGTTGAAGTGTTTGGTGGGGACATGTGGGTATTTGCCTATACAGAGTGAAGGATTGTGGGTATCCACCCATGCAGATGTGCTCGCCTACAGTCCTCCAAAAACCAACAGCGCGTAGCCCGACTGTTATGACTCCATGCCTAGCCAGGGCAGCCCACAGCCTGGTGGTTTTTGACGCTGCCCTCTGGCGACAGTAAACTCCTTCATTTGTGTAGAAGGCAGCCTGCCGAGCTCTGCGCAGGACCAACACACAACCGAGCTGGTCCCCGTAGGAGAAAAATCTCTTGTTGGGAACAGGTTTCCATCAGGCATGTGTTGTAAAGCTTCTTGTTGTGTGTAAACACAGCTTAGCTTAGCTTAGCTGTGGATCTTTCCAGTGGCTTTACAGATCTACTACAGGTCTTGAGGTAATGAAGTAAAGAGGTACAGAAAACATACTACCTGCTGGAAGTCTGGAAACCACTCTTTTGGCTCTGTCCCTTGTGGCTCCAGGTCTCTCCATTTTTATTGTTTTTAATTACATTTAAAAAAAAAAAATCTAGTGGAGCGATAAACTTTAAAGCTGCCTGTGGGGCTATCATCAATAAGTCATCAGCACATTCACTCTGAGGACCACCGAATAACTGCAATAAAGAACGACGTGCAGCAAAGAGGGGGGACAATAATCAGATGAACGGCGCACCTTGAACTCATATGACTCTTCAATGACCACCTCCAGGCGACTGTGCTCTCCAAGGATGGGCTTCCCCATCTCCGCTATCCTCCGGGCCTCCTCCTCCTCGGCGCTCAGCTGCCCCTCTCCCCCCTCTGTGGGAACAGGCAGAGGAGAGTTAAAGGAAACAGAAAGGACACCACAGGGAGTGTCGCCGGAACGAAAACGCTTGTCGTGGATGTTTCCAGGAGCGTTCTCTCTCAGCAGCCCGTGAGTCGGGATTTTATTGTGAGGGGTATGAGCGTGAGTCTGACATATGAATCTGAGTCCTGATGTATGCATGACACAAGGACAGAAGAGCGGGAGAGAAAACACTTTAATGTATGCCCAGAAACTTTTATTAAAAACAACTAAATAAAAATAAAGGTTCACGGGTTTATTTAAGGTGCCCATAAACTGTCTGAGGACTTAAATGGATGACCCACTGTGTGAGATGGGGCTATTCCAATGCTGAGAAAGGGATTTACATAAGTAAATGTATTCATTCAATCATCTGTTGGTGTGTGGAGTTAACTGATTTTTACTCAATCTCTCTCCCTGTTGTCATCTTTTTGTCAGAAACAGCCAAAAATCGGCTTTATCGTCATCATGACTGAAGCTGTAGTGTTTCCACCTTAAAAACCTTTCTGGGGTAAATAAAAACATAGATTAGTAAGGTAGTTTCCTATGTGCGTTAGAACCAGAGGAATGGCGCTCTAAATCCAGAAGTCCCTGCTTGCGGCGTAGCACTTCCTGAAGGTTCAGGAACTTCTGGGGTTCAGCTTGCATCACTGAAAGTCACTAATACTAGTTATTTGTTTTAAAATCTTGATACGGAACCTGTTCTGTTTTAACGCGTGGCTGCCAACAGTCGGAATGGAGCAGCCTGAGAAATGTACTGATTCGATTAATTTCTTGACATTATTGCTAATCTGTTAGAGGATCCATTTCCTGGGCCTTCGCGCTGCTTTGGGTTTGCTGTGTAAATCACACCACAAGAGCTGCTGCTCTTCCTAAAGTGTTTCTCACATATTAGTGAAACTGGCAACAATGAGCAGCTAATGGGTCTTCACCTAAACTGTGCTTAAGGTCGTATCTTTTGTTTTCCGGACACTTTTCCATGTCCACAAGAATCACTGCTCTCAAGATTACTGGTCTGGATTGTAACGTTCATAAAAGACGTGGTTCTTATTCATTTTAAGCCACTGAGACTTTTTGAAATTACTTTCAGATTTTTTTTTCAGTTTATCAAAGTGAGATGATTTTCCACAGAGGTGTTATTCCTGCTCCTATTCCTGCATTTTTGCATAATAAATGGATTAAACAGTTACACATTATATTCTTCTTCTTTCAGCTGCTCCCATTAGGGGTCGCCGCAGTGGATCATCTGCCTCCGTCTCACCTTGTCCCTTGCATCCTCTTCCCTCACACCAACCCTCTGCATGTCCTCCTTCGCTACATCCATGAACCTTCTCTGTGGTCTTCCTCTTCTCCTCCTGCCTGGCCGCTCCATCCTCAACATCCTTTGTCCAATATGTCCACTATCCTCTCTGACTTTGTCTCCAAACTGCTCAGCCTGAGCTGTCCCTCTGATGGACTCATTTCTAATCCTGTCCATCCTGGTCACTCCCACCTCCACCTCCTGTCTTTTCGTCAGTGCCACCGTCTCCAAACCATACATCATAGCAGGTCTCACTACTGTCTTGTAAACCTTTCCCTTTCACTCTTGCTGCTATCCTTCTGTCACAAAGCACCCCGGACACTCGTCTCCACCCACTCCACCCTGCCTGCACTCTCTTCTTCACCTCTCTTGTCCGTTGCTTTGGACGGTTGAACCCAATTATTTAAACTCACCTACCCTCACCTCCTCTACTCCTTGCATCTTCATCATTTCACCTGCTTCCCTCTCATTGACACACATCTATTCTCTCTTGCTTCAACTGACTTTCATTCCTCTTCTCTCCAGTGCATACCTCCACCTCTCCGGGCTCTCTTCTATCTGCTCCCTTCTCTCACTACAGATCACAATGTCATGTGCAAACATCATAGTCCACGGAGACTCCTGCCTGATTTTATCTGTCGACCTGTCCATCATCACTGCAGACAAGAAGGGGCATCAGAAAGTCTGTAGTGTGGGGTCACTTCTTGATCAGCTAACCAAGCAACATATCCTGATTCCTCCCTGTAGATGCCACCACCTCCTCTGCTCCATCACTTTTGTTGATGTTTACTTATTTTAAAGTAAGAATGCTTCATCCATTTTTGTGCTCAGCAAGATGACACAACCATCATTTAGGGTTAGATTCACCTAGGGTTGTGGACAGACAAAGGGGCTGCACCAAGTTCCAGAATAAGATAAATAAAGTTGTCCAGCTGGTTTAAATGATGGGAAACAATAACAAACTGAACTTTCTGCTTCTCTTTTCTTCCAGGGCTTATATTTGAGAGAAAACACCAGGCAGGAGGAGCTGATTTATGCCGACACACGGCCCAGTGTGGGTTACTGATTCACTGACGACAGAACAGCAACCAACCAGAGTTCATCTCGGAGCAATAAACGAGAGCCAATCACGGATTGTATTACAGCCAACAATGTTTTCTTTACACCAGCGAGAGGTAGTAGCAGTCTGGTGGTTCACAAAGAGCTTCACTTTAAGGCCCCTGACTAAGCTGGTTGTGTTCTGAGTGTGATTCGCTCACTCGGCCCGCTTGTTCAGCGAGAAGAAAAATAAAAAGAGACCAGGATTACGGCCCTCCCCTCTCCTCTTCAGATGGCCCATGTATAATTCCAGGCTGTGAGGGTAAAGCAGCATATGGCATTATTCACTGGCACTATTTCAAGCTGTCATAAACACACTCTCACACACATACAGTACTGATGCTGTCAGACGTGGCTTGTCTCGGCTTTAAGGTGCTTCCTCTGAGCACCGACATATTTCCCCAGTGAAGGAGCTCTGCGGGGATCGCTGCCGCTCCTCTTGTGTCAGTCGACTGAGTTAAATGAGGAATTACTTTTCAGGACTACAAGTGTCACTGTGAGCCATCACTACCGGAGGACTTCCTGCACTGAGAGCACATTTCCTCAATCTTTGAGCCTCTCGATCCTGCTTTTTCTGCCTCTAACCATCAGTCATTTCGGGTTAAAGCTGCTCATGTTGTTTGGCAGAAAGTGCGGCAGCAGGTAGTCTGAACTCTGGAAATTGTAGTTGATGGAAAATGTCATGGCTGACACTTGCTTCTTCTTCTGGCTGGTCCAGTTAGGGGTCACCACAACCACAAACCGTGGCTGGTTTATGGTCGACTTTTATTTACTGTCGGCAAATCTGAGCGCTGATTTTGTTTTTCAATCATCTTCTCTGGTTGGTTATAAAATCATAAGACTTCTTGAAAATAATAATAAATCCAAGTTAAAATGAATGGAGAGATTGGAGTGATTTAGATTTGATGTGGATTTTATTGATGTTAGGTGACATTTACTGCTGATATTTACATAATTTATGTATTGAGCTTATCTAATTTTATTCTGATTGATTTTATTTCTATTATTGAGCATTTTTCTTTTTTATTAAGCTAGTGTTCTTCCTATAAGCTCTCATTTTATTTAGTTATTGGTTGTGTTTACTGCTTTAGGCTCCCCCGTACTGTAGTGGTTTACACATCTGCTTACAAGCGAAGGGTCTCTGGTTTGATTCCAGGTGGGGACACAAGCCCCTCTCACCATGGAGGGTTGCCAAATTACCAGTGTGGATTAACCCACTGTGGTGACCCTTTGAGGAGAATATAAGTGAGCAGCCAAAGGTACATTTTGTGCTTACTGTTTTGGCCGCTGTAGTGCAGAAATTTCCCATTGTGGGATTAAAAAGTATAGCTTATCTTATCTTAATCTCGTCTGTGTGACTCAGAGGACACAAACACGGTGATGAATCTGCATCAGTGCACAAAACAGCAGGCGCCAAACCATTCGTGAGCATGTATTTGCAAACGGTTCTATTGTGCAGTGCTGAGATTCACAGAGGCCATATGTGAGCAGGGCTAAAAAGGGCCTTCATAGCATGTTCCAGAGTGTTGCAAACAATGTCCTGGCTCGGCAGAAAAGAGCGCCTCCTGGGGAAAAAACAACTACTGCTTAAATTTACTGCAAAAGAAAACAAACTACATTTTTTTATATATTTGCATTTTTCTACATTAAAATGAATGCAGCATTTGTCTTTCCCTGAAATATTGCTTAACTTTCCCCTTTGCTCTTTGAGTGAACGTCTACAATCCTCATCGGGGGGTGTCAAAGTGTTTCCTTTGAGCTAGAAATAAGCTCCTGCGTAATCAGACTTCTTTTTGGAGGCATAAACATTCAGTTTGATGTTATGAACCGTAAGATGGGATCAAACTGCCAACTCCAGTAGTGAAATAATGGCCTGATTAACTGCTAAAAGAAATATCCAAATGTCCTAACTAAGCTCCGTATCAATTATACCCCCAGTTTGAAAAAGGTTGGACACTGTGTAAAACATAGATATAAACACAATGCGGTGATTTGCAAATCTCGTAAACCAATATTTTATTTACATTTTCATAAAAAAACATATCAAATGTTGAAAGTGAGACATTTTATTATCTAATGAAAAATACTAGCATATATTGAATTTGATGGCAGCAACAGGTCTATAAAAATAGGTTTAAGGGCAACAAAAGACTGGAAAAATAAGTGGTGGTTAAAAAGAAACAACCAATACTTGGTGCTGCTGATTTTCAGGCCCGCAGGCAGCACTGCATTACAAACGGGCTTGATTCTGTGGTGGAAGTCACTGCATGGGCTCAGGAACACTTCCACAAATCACTGTCTGTGAACACAGTTGGTCAGGCCATCCACAAAGGCAGGTTAAAGCTCTAACATGCAAAGAAGAAGCCATATGTGAACATAATTCAGAAATGTTGTCATCTTCTCTGGGTCAAAGGTCATTTGGAATCGACAGAGGGAAAGTGGAAAATTGTTCTGTGGTCAGACGAATAGAAATTTGAAATTCTTTTTGGAAATCATATAATTCACGTCCTCCGGACTAAAGAGGAGAAGGACCGTCCAGCTTGTTGTCAGCGCTCCGTTCAAAAGCCTGCGTCTCTGATGGTACGGGGGTGCATTAGTGCCTACTTGCAAATCTGGAACGGCACCATCAATGCTGAAAGGTATATACAAGTTTTAGAGCAACATACGCTCCTCTCCAGATGGTGTCTTGTTCAGGGAAGGCCTTACATATTTCAGCAAAACAATGCTAAACTGCGTACAGCATGTTGCTGCCATCAAATTCCAGATGTGCTGGTATTTTTTCATGAAATAGTAAAATCAGAATCAAAATACTTTATTAATCTCAAGGGGAAACTGCTTGAGTGCCAGATGCTCCATTAGGAATGAATGAATGACTGACTGAATGAATAAATAAATGAGAATATGAAATACAAGAAAATGAAACTGTATGAACTGTAAAACTATAAATTGATATGTATAAATGTATATGAAAGATAGAAAATAAAATAAAAATAAATTAACTTTAATGTAGAAAGTGCAATATAATAAAGAATATTATTGTTGATGACATTAGCAAATCATTGCATTATGTTTTTATCTACATTTTACGCAGTGTCTTAACCTTTTTAGAACTGGGGTTGTAAAATGTAATGACGAATGTTGCAGGGGTGGAACCAAGGGGGGTTGGGGGGTGGCCACATCCACTACAGACTAAAGCTTGGGCACCCCAAACAATCATTAATGAACACTTCTCTACGCTTCTGTTCAGAAGTGGAGTTACATCCAGTAACTGCACATTTTTAAAAACAACTGTTACATTAAAAAAACAAAAACAAAAAAAACCTGACTGTACGTTAAAGATAGATGGAGCCACCGCTGCCATGTTCGCTTTTGAGGCCAAAATTTGAATGAGAGGGTAGAGTGCTAATTTATCAGCTAATGGTAGCTAATTTGGTTATCAAGTGGCTTTCATAAATTTTATAGCATCAACACACCAACACAGATACCTGCTAATTATTGTGCACTAATAGCCTACTAAAATACTAAAATTTAACCCAACAAAACTCAAGCACAAACATCTTGGAGAGGCTGTACCATATTATTTGTCAGATGACTTCATCAAAAATGCCTAAAGTTCATGCCTTTAATTCCAGTATCCAGATAGATGACTTCTAAAGAAAATCAAACTCCGTATAGTTTTTATAGGTGGAAACAATCTATAGAAGCCAAATTTGTTTTTATAACAAGCTGCACGCATGTTTATTTCTGCTCTAAAGTTGGACATTTTAACATGGGAGTCTATGGGGATCGACTCACTTTTGGAACCAGCCTCATGTGGCCACTGGAGGAACTGCGGTTTTTGTACTTGAATTATATACCAGTCCTGTCTGACACATAATGACACACATGATGTACATCTTGCGGCCGTCCCAATAGAAAACTTCCGGCTCTGCCACTGGAACGTGGATATGTCAATATAGTGATGTGCCCTGAAATGTGTCAAAACCAGCACGACGTAAAGCCTCTGTGTCAACATGGTCTTCTTTTTTTTTTTTCTTTATATGTGCATGTTAAGCGGCTGACTGCGGTGCAGAAGTGCAGGCATGTGACATCAAGTGCTTTTTCTCCTTTTTACTGGAGGCTAAAGCAGCAGGAAGGCAGAAGAGCAAACAGAATGACGGGGCGCTGAGTCAGACTGACTTCATTATCATCTCTCTTCATATATGTTCATGCTTAGATGTGGGTTAAACTAACGATTTTAAATGTCAGCCTTAGCAGGAGAGCTGAAGTGAAGCTGAATCATCAGTTGCTCTGGTAATTAAATAACTTTGGCAGTTTTTCACTCATAAAACCCATATTTTTGTGTTTTTCTATCATTATAAGCAGAATATTTTGGACTTCGGACTAACAGAAGATGGAACTTTTGAGAAAGATAGATAGATAGATAGATAGATAGATAGATAGATAGATAAATAGATAGATAGATAGATAGATAGATAGATAGATAGATAGATAGATAGATAGATAGATAGAATTAATTCACTTCATTTAATCTATTATTCCAGAAAATAAATCAGCAGATTGGCTGAACATGAAAAGCTGCAGCCCAAGTGAGATTTTCTGATACATGAAATCCAGTCTTCAAAGTTTGGTTTGAAGCAGAGGGAATAATCAGATGGTCTTACCTTGGCTGAGCAGCAGAGCTGTGAATAAAACAGAGAGGGGAGGGAGTGTGGCCAAAAAAAAGAACAGTTAGTAACAGCACACACGCAGGAAAGAAGGCAACAGCACAATCAAACCTCCATAATTAAAGGGCAAACACAAACTCACAGCTGAGAGTCATTATTGACTCCGTCTATTACTTGACCTTTTCAATTTGTCATCTCCCAGGTTGCAACAGTACGACTGCAAAAGTTGAACTGTAGACAGACGTTGACGCTGTTTCGATGTAGAGAAGAGGTCAGGTCAGACTGTCTCTTATAGAGCAAGAAATGTAGAGCAGATTATTGCAATGAAGGACTTAAATGTATATTTCTACAACTAATCTGATTAGTGCATGGTTGTAAACAGATGTCCACATCACCTTTTCTCCACCTACACAGACTACTCCTACTGTATGTAGTCTTCTTCTTCTTCTTCTTCTTCTTCTTCTTCTTCTTCTTCTCCTAGCTGCTCTCGTTAGGGGTCGCCCATAGTGTGGTGGTTTACACATTGGCCTTACAAATGATAGGCTCCTGATTCAATTTCATGTGCGGGACACAAGCCCCTTTGGCCATAGAGGATTGTGTAAGGAAGGGCATCTGGCATAAACCCACAACTAAGAACATGTTTCATTGCTTGGTTTGCTTACAAAGACAAAGTTGCTTTTCATTTTATCTTAGTTTTGTGAGCACACAAAATTGTTTCAGTTACTTTTCATCCTGTTTTCAAAAGTCTAATAGACTATTTCAGTTAACTAAAATGATTTTTCTCACCTCATTTTAAGTTCTGGTTTAGTTTTAGTTAACTATGATAACCTTAAAAAGATGGACTGTGGAGGTGGAGGTTGCAAGTTTGAGTCACCCCTCAGGAAGTGCTTTTTTCTCCTGCTCATTCTTTCTGCCAGTAATTTTTTTTTTTTGCTTATTTGGCTTTATTCTAGTCGAAAAAACGAGAATGGAAAAACACGAACTTTGTCTTGCTAGAGAGCCTCACAACAATGCTGAGGCAACGTTTAACAACTATTGCTACCTGACGCTGAGGCAACATCTGCGATGTCAATTTACATTTTGGAACTTATCCGCCTGTCCGTGTTTGTGTTGGTTTAAATGAAATGTCCTCCACATTACAAAGAGAAAAGGCAGCGAGCGAATCCATGTGTTGTTGATGTAGTGATGTATAAAGGTTGAAACGATGTCTCCTTCAGGGTGTGCATCTTTGTGTCTATAAGGCCAGATTAAATTTTATTGATCCCTGTGGGGGAAG
>VUQH01013571.1:18622-46046 GCA_015106775.1 Etroplus canarensis
TGTGGTTTTTGTTGTGGGGGTGGGGGGGGGGGGGGGGCAGCCCTCTGTCGCTGGAGTCTGGCCACCTGCACGCAAACGCTTCCTCACATTTGCTCTCGAGTCCTCACTCAAGCAAAGTGCTCAGCGCTGCGCGGGAGAACGTTGTTCTGCTACGCTGTAATCATCCCGTAAAAATATCACCAAATCAGCGTTGATGGCGCTCTCATTGCGTGCTGCTGGATTCACTCCAAAGCACACTACCGTGAAATATAAAGACCCGCTCAAACGCACCGGGCTCATAAACACCTCGTCTTCACACAGCGTTAGAGAGGATTCAGCATGAGCACAGCGGGCCTCCCCTCGGGCCAGCTGTGATGAATAATGGATAGAACTGCTGTCCAGAAGGCGAAAAAGGTGAACAAAAGAGAGTGTGAGGTGGAAGGGAACCGAAAGAGGTGAAGAGGAGGCAAAAGTTAAGATGTGAGGAAAAAAATGAGAGGATGGAGATGAGGATGGGCGCCGACGAGGAGACACGCAGGCGCTCAGGCTTCCCCCCCTGCATGTTCCTCTTACTGCTGCTGACAAAAGTTGCAAACTGGAGAGAAGAGGTGAATACATATTTCCTAATCAATAAAATACATTTTTGAAACATTACAACATCTTTCTTTCACTCACTCAGCAGGGCTGACTTGTTTTCCTGCTTTCACTGATGAACCGCAGCAGGAGGCCAGGGGGGCTGTGAAACATTCAGCATTTCAAATGGACGAGACAAACGCCATCTGACCGAGCACGATGCTGAATTAGTGGGATTACTATTAAATATTCTCTTTACTTGCTGACATAGACATAAAATCTGCATTCATGTAAGAAAAGGACAGAAATCTGCAGGAGGCTTCAGCAGCCAGAAGGAGCAGATTTAAATGATAAAAGCTGCATTAACGGATTTAGTTAGCCAAGTTAGGCAAGATAACTCTAACAACATAATATCTTTTTGTAAAATTGCTATTGCTGGTATGGTAGCACAGCTTCATGAACACACACAGCAGAATACAGCAATGTTCACTCAAGCTGTGAGCTCCAGTTTGTTTTCCCTGAACTCCACAGAACATATCGATCTCTGCAGCTGCAAACTGCTCAATACGGTTGGGCGGACAGCACTCAACAGGTTTAATGGAAGTCTCCAAAAACAGTGAGCCTAAAAGTTAAGCTGAACCTTAGTTAGTCCCTTTTATTATCCTCAAGGCGACGAGCTTGGTGTTTGTGGCAACTTCAGCAAAAAAAGATGTCACAGTTGCAGACATTTAACAACACAGTGCGTCATATCCACAGCAGCAGATTCATCAATAATGGCAGGTGACTTGCCTGGAACATTCAGGTGTGTGTTACCTCAACGTCACCCGGGCAGATGGTAACGTGATGGTGACCCGAGAGCAACATCTCAGAGTCTACAGGCCTTAGATAGCATGTTAGAAAGTTAGAAAGAGACTGAACAAGCACAGCTTGTTAGGAATGGTATCCAGGAGAAAGCCTCTTCTCTCTAAAAAGAACTTGGTGGCACAGCTTAGGTTTGCAAAGCTGCATCTGAACAAACCACAAGACTTCTGGAGCAATGTCCTTTGGACAGACCTGGACAAAGTGGAGATGTTTGGCCATTATTCACAGCACCAAGTTAGGGGAAAACCAAACAGAGCATATCAGCACACACACCTCACACTAACTGTCAAACACAGTGGTAGAGGGGTGAGGATGTGGGCTCGCTTTGGAGCCACGGAACCTGGGCACCTTGCAGGCACATCGGCTGACTATTGGCTCGTACAGCAGGACGACGATCCCAAACACAGCAGCAAACCTACAGAATGACTGAAAAAGGAAAGAATGAAGGCGTTGCAATGGCCCAGTCAAAGTTCAGATCTCAACCTGGCTGAGATGCTGTGGCGGGACTTCAAAAGAGCTGTGCATAAATGCATACTGCAAACCTCAATGAACTGAAGTAGTGCTTTAATGATGCGAGAGACTGACAAAGTCATACAGAAAACCATTAGCGCTTATTGCATTTTTGCTGCTAAAGGCGGTTCCACAAACTACTGAATCGTGGGGTGGTTTTTCATTCTTCCACATGACTGTGCTTGAGAAGTTCACAAAGGTGGCGTCTCTGACTCGATGGTAGTTACTCATTTTCCTCACCCTTTCCCCATTCCTGGAGACTCACAAGGCTGAGTCATGCTGCGTTGTTTCTGAATGAATTTATAACCTTATTATTAACAACAGGCAATAAAAAAGAAAGTTAGAATACGCTCCACTAATGAAAGATAGAAAGATCCACCAAACTGTCACAGCTTCGGCATGAAGTATAATCAGTGGTCTTTGAATCCCATGACAGTTTCTCATCAATCACTGTCCCTAAACATTAATATTCATCAATAACCTCACAACAGTCACCACTAATAGCTACTTGTTGGCGTGTCTTCCTGCTTGCTCTGAAATTAAACATAATTTTCCTCATTTTATTAGTGTTCAACTGAAGAAAACTTCCATGACACCAAGAAACACACTCAACGCACATTACTTGTTTCCGTCTTCAGTCTGCAAATTTCACATTACAAACGTCGGCTGAGGTACAAAGACTAAACAACAGTGGACAGATCAACACTGTGGGATCCCACAGACCTGGATCAGTGGTTCATAGTTTTTCCTACAGACTTAGATTGTAATTGTGACGGCATTTTTGTGTTTGTGCTTGAATGAAGGAATGCAAGCTAAACAGTGAAGCTTTCAAGGCGCTAGGCTCCAGCAAGAGAAGAAAAAGGACGGTCACTGTTGGCTGCAGCCCAACGTGGTGGTGACTGCAGGATGAAAGACTCAAATGGCTAAATGACACTGATGATGACCACAAGAGCAGCCTGACTAGAGAGTCAGCCGGGAGCAGGAAGGACTGGAGCTTAATGGTTAGCAGCGGAACTTTCAAAATAAGAGCAGAGGACTGTCAAAAAATCAAAAAGCTACGATAAGTCACAAAAGCTGGATGTTAATAACACTGGGTGGCGGTACATTCAAGTAAGATTTAGCTGTGGGAACTACTGTAATAACATAAGAATTGTTAACTTGTGTACATGAATAGATTTGAATATTTTTTTTAGAAAGCACTGCTTACATTTTCATTGCTATGCAGATGATACCTGGCTATATTTATCTATGAAGTCAGATGACACAAATCAATTAGTTCAACTATAGGCATTTCTTAGAGACATACAGACCTGGATGGCCTGTAATTTTCTACTTCTAAATTCAGACAAAACTGAGGTTTTCGTATTTGACCCTAAAAACTTCAGAAACACTGTGTCTAACTGTGTTACTTAATCTGAAAGGGATTACTTGGGCCTTCAGTGACACTGTAAAGACTCTTGGAGTACTTTTTGACCAGTATATGTTCTTTAATGTGCACATTAAACAAATATGTAGGACTGCTTTCTTTCGTCTGTGCAATATTACTAAAATTAGAAACATCTCTTTCAGAGTGATGCTGAAAAACCAGTTTGTGCATTTATTACTGCTAGGCTTGATTATTGTAATTCATTATCATTCTAGAAGCTTTCCAAAAAGCATTCAGTTTATTCAAAATGCTGCAGTAAGAGTACTGACAGGGCCTAGAAGGAGTGATCATATTTCCCCTATATGGGCTTCTCTTCACTGGCTGCCTGCTAAATAGAGAACTGAATTTAAAATACCTCTCCTTATAAAGTCATGAATAATCAGGCACCATCCTATCTGAAAGAAAGTAGTGGTCGCTTCCTGTTGTAAGGGAGCTCTTCCTTCCCACCATTACCAAGCACATGCTCATAGGGGATTGTCCGACCACTGGGGTTTTCTCTCTAACATTGTAGGGTCTTTACCTTACAGTATAAAGTGCCTTCAGGTGACTTTCCTTATGAAATAGTGCTATATTGAATTGAATGAAAATAGCCTTTCAAACTTCTTAACCTACATTTATAGAAATCAACCAATCAAGGAAAGGATTCTGTTATTTTTGACTCACCTGGTCTGATCGTTGGTGAACTCCAGCTCTCCCCGAGCTTCCTCGAAGTCTTCCCCGGCCCTGGCAGTGCCTGACTCGGTGTGGTACGGCAGGATGACTGTGCCGCGTGCGCCTGAGTTGCGCGCCACCGTTACCTCCATCGTGCCCACACTCTCACTCACGCGCACCAAACGCTCGCTGAAAGTGAAGATGCCAGCGTGGTCATCATCCAGTATGGTCACTGTGGCAACCAGGGGCTCAACTAAGCGACCTTTGGGGGCGGCGCCCACTTCGTCACTTTCGAACATCCCCTCAGCATCACCAACACGCAGATTCAACAGACGGACAAAGAAGTGCTCGTCCTCTTCGAATATGTCATCATCGATTATGCCAACCTATAGGGACAGATAGAGAGCCTTAGTCATCATCTTTAGACATGAGTGATCAGAAGCTTAGTACCTACAACCCCAACTCCAAAAATGTAATGCAATGATTTGAAAATCTCGCAAAGAAATATTTTATTCACAAAAAAACATAGAAAACATATCAAATATTCAAAGTGAGACATTTTACTACTCATCTTGAATTTGGTGGCAGCAATAAGTCTCAAAAAAGTGTTTTTAAGCCTGAATATTTCATTCAAGATTCAATGTACATTTTAAGTGTTTCCTCATTTTTTGAGCATTTTCATTGAATAGAACAGCTAACCTGTTTTTTTACCAATTATTTGTTTAAAATATAATATCTGAACATCGATTTTCCCCTTTTTGTTTTATCCTGGTAATAAATCCCATGTTCAGAGAGAGAAGACGTGAGAACAGAACATAATAAAAGCAAATAATGAAAGTCGATTTCGGTGTTGCTGATGTGCAGTTATTCATTACTGAAATCTCTGCATGGCATTAAGTGTTGCATATTGAGCAGAGCACTTTTAGTCAAGAAACTTTCGAGACCTCCGGAGGTGAAGTTATATCCTGCAAGGAGTGAAGACGTCTTTACCGTGTGAGGCCACTCCAACAAAAATCCCATTATTATGTGGAGTGCAGTCACTCCACCTGTTCTGAATTTAAATTAGATCAACATCAACCCTCCGCAGGATGTTTGAGTGCGGTGATGGTGTGTCTAGATGGCCGAGGTGAATATTGAGAGCCTGTCATCTCCCTCAGCAGACACATAAACAGGGGCTCCAGCTTCTACCTTCAGCCATACGAGATTGTTATCATCAAATCATGCCGGTGCACATTAACTGACAGGTGGGCGCTCTCAAATTAGATTAGGTCAGCATTGTAATCCGATGAGCAGCTGTGTGTTCAGGCTTGGGGCCCAGCCAAGACGCAACATTAGGAGATGAAGTAGCTAAATGTGCGTCTGTCTTGCAAGAGACAGAAATTCCTGGCAAAATTTACAAAGCTTTGGAACCTGCAAGAACAGATGTTTAGTGACGCTCAAGATAAAATAACACCGACATATTAAACAGAAACCTACACACACATCCAGGAAATAGGGAGCAATTTTATCATTCATTAATATTCCTCAAATAAATGTAAGTCCAATATTCACTCTGTCTCTGCTTTGTTTTTGCCATAAGAATGTTCAAAGAAATGCCCGTACAGGCAAATAAACACTTAAATTATCATTTGATCATTTAGTTCAAGTGGAATAAAGTGCAGCACTATGCTGGCTTTGCTTTTGGTCTCTACAAACGCCTGAGGGAGCATCAGCTCTGTAGTTAGCAAATGCTGTTTTGTTGGCTCTCTACGCTCTAGTTGCTTCTGGCTAATGTTTGTCCCTGATCAGGTAGAGAGGATTTTAGCTTCTGAGCAGCGACTTACTGAGGATGAAAACAATGCTGTGAAAGAGGTGAATGTGATTCTCCTTTCTGCACCAAACACTTCTCCTTTAATGCATAAGTGCATTTTCTGTGCACTGTAGGTACTCAGTATTTAAAAACTAATTCAAGCATGATCTATTTTCTTTTTCTTTTAAGTACTCTGTAGGTGTACACTTCCTTTGCTTTTATGTACTTCTCCCTTCCTCTGAAATGCCCTGTAAGTAACCAATAATTACAAGATACAGTAGAAGTTTTTTTTTTCTTCTAAGTCCCATGCAGATACTCTGTAGTAACAAAATTACTCACAGTACAATTTATTTCTTCCTCCCTCTATTTACCTCGTAGGCAGTACAGGAGCTCCACAGGGGCTGTTCACCTTGCACTCCACAGACTTTCAATGTAACTCTGGGTCATGCCACCTTCAGAACTACTCTGACTGTTCTGCAGTGGCTGGATGTGTAAGTGGTGGGCAGGAGGAGGAGGAGTGGTCATCCAGGAGGGGCTCAGAGTAGAGCTGCTACCCCTCCATGCTGAAAGAAGCCAGTTGAGGTGTTCTGGGCATGTTCTACTGGGAGGAGGCCCAGGGCCAGGCCCAGGGCATACCGGGGGGAGTATATGCCCTGGCTGGTTTGGGGACTCCTTGATGTCCCCCTGGAAAAGCTGGAGGAGGTGGCCAGGGAGACGGAGGACTGGAAATCTCTGCTCAGGCTGCTGCCTGGATGACCCAAAGTTAAGTTCTGTTTGATTTGTTGGTTTAGATCCCTTTTTTAACGTTTATATTATTATTATTACTCCGCATATTTGATTTGGCAAAGTTTTTACGCCGGGAGCCCTTCCTGATGCAACCCTTACCATTTAACCAGGCTTGGGACCGGCACTAGGAGTACACTGGCTTGTGGCCCCTGTGGCTGGATTATTATTATTATTATTATTATTATTATTATTATTATTATTATTATTATAACTGCTGTAAAAAAGAATTTCCCAAATAAGGGAAATGATTTTTTTTTAAATCTTACACCACACATGAAAATGTCTTCTTTCCTTCTCATTCCTCCAAAAACACCATAAAAAACACCTTATAGGTACCCAGTACTTATAGAAATACTTGTCGTATAATATATTAGGTTGACTATGTATAAAAATGGCTGTAATTCATAAACAGTTAAGCAATTCTTTTGTTAAACCCCTTGCTTTAAAGCTTAAGTGTACTTCTTTAAAATCTACTGTGGCGGTGTACACAGGCAAAATTACAAAAACTGACTTTATTCAGCAGACTTGGATGTTTGATGCCATTTTTTTTGGCCATAGTCCTTCCATTTTTCTTTGCGCTAACTAAAATGTTTGTTCACAGCTGGTTTCAGTTTAGTTTTACTTCATTATATTATATATAATAACCTTGGTTTACAGCGTACCAAGTACCAATCTCTCTGGCTCTTGTCATCTTAAACATTTACTGCGTTAAATGTCAAAATATCTGCAAACCAAAGCTTTGCTTCATGAAATCTTGTTTATTATCAACAAAAGCGCAAAAGCACGATGACACAGATATCGTAAGATTACCACAGAGTGTTTGTTCGACTCATTAAAGGTAACTCTCTCGTGTAATTTCAAATACAAAGCATGTGTTATATAATTGACTGTCTCATCTCTGTTACTAATGGGGCTGATTTGCCTACTTAAAATGCAGCAGAGAGCTTTATTCAATCAGCGACTTTGAAGCCACAGATAATTTAATTTTCATTTCCAGACACTGAACCCCTGAAGAAGGATACTTCTAAGGTTTTATATAAAATTAAAACCCCAGCCCCGAGAAGGTTGGGATGCTTTGTAAAGTATAAATAAAAACACAATACAATGATTTGCACATTTCACGAACCAATATTTTATTCTCAAAAGAACATTTTACTATTTCATGAACGATATATACAGGTTTTAGAGCAACACATGCTCCTCTCCAAACAACGCCTTGCATATTTCAGCAAAATAATGCTAATACGCAAACTGCAGCTGTTATAACAGCATGGCTTTGTAGCGGAAGAGTCTGAGTGCCTGCGGTACAGACCTTTCACCAATTAAAAATATTTGGTGCGTCATGAAACACAATATATATAAAAAAAAAGAAGCCACAGGATTGTCATACAACTGGAATCCTATGCCAGACAAGAATGGGACAACATTCCTCTCTCAAAGGTCCAGCAGCTGGTCTCCTCAGTTCCCAGATGTTTACAGCTGTTGTTAAAGAAGAGGGGACGCTACACAGTGGGAAACGTGGCCCTGTCCCAACTTTTCTGAGATGTGTTGCTGCCATCGAATTCAAGACGAGCGAGTGTTTGCCATGAAATAGTAAAATGTGTCACTTTCAACATTTATATGTTTTCTGTGTGTGTTTGTGAATAAAATAATGGTTAATGAGATTGTTTTCATTTATATTTCGTGTAGCGTCCCGACCCAACAGACCTACTGTCTGTCACACATAGCAGAATCAATCAGATTTGTATTCAGACAAATGCAGTAGTAAACTGCGGCACTGTTTTGCGAATTATATTCATTCATAATTTGAAGACAGGCAGACTTTCTCATAACTCGACTGAATGTTGTGCCTCTTTGTTTGGCACATCAATTATGACAAAGCAGGCTGACAACGAGACCTTTTATTGGTCCCGTCGGCCTGATCTCTTTTGTCTCATCAGTGGAGAATGGAGCCTGTGAAGGCCGCGGTGACCGTCACGCGGTGGAACTGATACAACAGAGATGGCGGAGCTGTGGTCGACAGCTGAGGTATTCAGCTTTAATTGGTTTCCGCGCTGCTCATTTCTGACTGGAACAGCGATCAATGAAATCCACCGGTGTGCTGTTGAAATGGATGACACCGGCCTTCAGCATCTCACCATACATTGAGTCATGGTCAATGGGCCAATTTATGGAGCCTTTTTTAAATGTCCATGCCTCTTTTATGTGACTCTTCAGGCTACTGCACCACTGCACCCTCATCCACACTTCTTTTGATCTCTCATCACACTTTGAATCTGAGCAGAGATTACCCAGCTTACTACGTCTTTAACTTTTGATACACAAAGCACATCGGACTTTAAAGATAACATTCTTGGTTTCATATTGAAAAAAGAAAACTTTAGTGTGTTATTTGATCCCAAATTCAAAGGTTTTGAACATCTGTGATAAAAGACAGGGAATTCTGAAGCAGTTCTTTTAGACTGATCATTGAACTTTGTGCTTTCTTTTCGAACCAAACTAGAAAATGGTGTTAAAGTAATAGTGCTGACTTATTAGAAGGATAATGTTTGAACTTTGAAAGGCAGCCATGTAAGTTTTTCTAACCACTTTCATTTAATTGCATCATTTAAATCATTTGCAAAATACTGTGCAGTATGGAATAGAGGTAGTAAAAGTGGATGAGCTTAACCACCTGGGATCAACCATTCAAAGCAACAGATAGAGCAGAAGAAGAGTGACGAAGAGAGTGCAGGCAGGGTGGAGTGACAGAAGGACAGCAGCAAGAGAGAAAGGGAAGGTTTACAAGATGGTAGGGAGAACTGGTTAAAATGCTGAGATTTTCACTGGGAGTGACCAGGATGGACAGGATTAGAAATGAGCACGTCAGAGGGACAGCTCAGATTGAGCGAATTGGAGACAAAGTCAGAGAGGCAAGGCTGAGATGGTTTGGACATGTTCAGAGGAGGGATAGTGGACATGTTGGACAAAGGATGTTGAGGATGGAGCTGCCAGGCAGGAGGAGAAGAGGAAGACCACAGAGAAGGTTGATGGATGTAGTGAAGGAGGACATGCAGGGGGCTGGTGTGAGGGAAGAGGATGCAAGGGATAGGGTGAGATGGAGGCAGATGATCTGCTATGGTGACCCCTAATGGAGCAGCTGAAAGAAGAAGAAGAATGAAAAGGAGAAGACCTGAATCTAAAGGTAAAAAGCAGAACTGAAGTAAAATTATTAGGAGCAAATAACACAAAAGTCTGGCTAAAAAAAATGTTTTTTCTGGAACTTTAGTCCTTTTAGCAGCAGGTCTTGCCCTTCTTGGCAACACCTCTGGGCATTAATTTGAAGTAAACAAAAGACCATATTTAACTGAATATTAAGAGAGGTGTAACTTTTTGACTATGATAACAAGCAAATACACTACAATATATAGACAAAAATATTTGGCCACCTACACATTACATCTACAGGGGCTTCTATGACATCCCATTCTAAATCCATTGGAGCTAATGTGGATTTGTCCCTCCTTTTCAGCTGTAACAGCTTCCACTTTTCTGGGAAGGCTTTCTATAAGATGTTGGAGTGTGTCTGTGGGAATTTTTGCCCATTCATCCAGAAGAATATTTGTGAGGTTAGACACAGATGTTGAATGAGAGGGCCTAGCCTGCGATCTCTGTTCTAGTTCAACTCGAATGTGTTCAAAGGGGTTGAGGTCAGGGCTTTGTGTGGGTCAGTCAGGGTCTTCCACACCAGACTCATCCACCATACCTTTATGGACCATGCTTTCCCAAACTGTTCCCACAAAGACGGAAGCACAGAACTGTCTAAAACATCTTGTTAAGCTGAAGCATTACGATTTCCTTAAGTCGGTAAAGCATTAGTGACTTTTACGTGCTTTAGCACTTGGCGACCACATTCTGTAACTGTACGTGATCTTCCACTTCATGGCTGGGTTGCCGTGGTTCCTAAACGCTTCCGCTTTACAGTAATATCAGAATCAGAATACTTTATTAATCCCAGGAGGGAAACTGCATAATAACATTATATACAACACTACTTACAGCTGCTGGTGGAAAATCTAGGAGGAAAGAAATTTCACCACCTGACTTGTTGCAGTGGTGGTCTCCTACCACAGTACCATGCTGGAATTCAGTGAGCTCTTTAGAATAAAAAAAACTCCACAAACGTTGGTAGAGCCAGACTTGACGGCTAGGTGCTTGATTTTATACACCTGCGGCAACGGGACTGAATGAAACACCTGAGCTCAGTGATCAAAAGCGTGGAGCAGCAAACTTGTGTAGGTCTGCTACCCAACAGCTGAAAGTGCCATATATCTCTGCAGTGAACCTGGGTCAGTGCACCGGCTTGATTGGCTTATATAATTCCCAGCTGTTGATTGGCCATTTGGTGGTAAGTGAAGGACAACCACCATCTGTGGGGATCCCGAATTCTCTCAGAGTTCAGATCTCGGTTCTTTTGAGTTCTGCATGTCTCTCTTATAATACCTTTAACCTTTACTTTTGCTCCTTTTAGACTGAAAAACAAAAGACCCTCTCACCATAGAGGGCTGCGTCAGGAAGGGCATCCGGCATAAAACCTCTGCCAAATTACCAATACAGATTAATCCGCTGTGGCGACCCCTTGGTGGAGAATACACGGGGGCAGCCGAAAGGTAAATTTTTTAGACTGAAAAACAAAAGCTAGAAAAGTCTGTGACCTGCAGGGGCCTGTGGAGCTTCCTGGTTTATATTCATCTGTTAGCAGCGCCTAATACAGCCTACGTGTAGTAGCAGTAGAATTAGCAGTCGTCTGACTAGTGGCAGCAGTACTTTTCTCTCCTATCCTTGACTCTGAGCATCTGTTTTTCCTCAGCCTTTGTCTGCCTCTCCTGCTGGGACTCTCATTATGTATCTCATCATCCCTCTCCCACCGCTTTCCCCTCGCTTTGATCTCCTCGGATATCTTCCCAGGTTTCACAGCCACAGTGATGGTCATGCAGCGTGTTTGTGCACCTTAATAAAGAAAAGTCAAGAGCTCCTCTGGCATCAGCCTCGGCTATGCCTGCTGAAAGCTGGTGATTTACTGTGCGTGCATCCACTGGCTTATGAATCTGAATTAGAAAATCAGCTGAATTAGAACTTCTTTCACCAAAGACAACTTTGAGCTCAAAGCTTCTGGGATGAACTGACAGATCTATTTCATAATGCATATGATCAGTTATACAGATTCCCCACAGGTATCATTAAAGTTTCATCTTGAATAAATCTTTAACAGTGAAGTTCCCTGACTGTCAAACTCAGCTCAAACTTCACATTATGAGGGACATCAGAGACTGCGTTTAAATGGTGTCCATGTCATGGTCACTGCCGTGTCCTTCCTTTTGTTTTAGAGCTTCCTTTGTGTTTCTAAGCCTTTTTGTTTCCCTCCTCTGCATCAGTGTCTGTGCCTCCCTCTGTCCGTGCACGTTCTGTCTCTACAGAATTTCCATTTTATTTTGAAGTTGTACGTCTCTGGTGTTTTTGTTTCCTCTTTTAGTGTTTTCCATTTCCCAATCAGCTGTCAGTGTATTTCTATTCTTCTTGTGACTGCTTCTGTGGATCTTGGATCTCTTTTAACACTAGAACTGTCAAGGGGGATATTTTGCCTCATTTGGCATTTTAAAATCATGTAACTGTTAAAATTGAGCTACATCTTAAACTATGCAATCCCACCCTCCTTGGCCCATTATGCAGAAATCATACATTTTGACCTCCAAAATCTGACTTTGCATTTACACTTTGGAATGATAAAGGCACCATATCATTCCAGTATCTGTCTTTGTTGCACGGCACATTTGCAGACCTTGAAAGTCTGCCCCCTACATATTATTTACCCCGAAATAACGTTTTCTGCAGCTTTGTTCAATACCATTGCGACACATTCCCACTACTACCTTCTGAGGAATCAGCAAATAATAAAGACAAACCTGAAGATATAAAAAGATCTTGGATACATACCTGCATCCTTCAGTCTGACTCCTCTCCACTTCCCATAATTAAACTAGAAAAGCACTCAGAGAGCGCAGACCTCCACCAAGCAGCTCATTTCCCCGCATATTCTAACTTACACCTAAAACTTCTTCTTCTTCTTCTTCTTTTAAATTTTATTGGTGGTTGGCAAACAAAACTAATACTCCTACATGTTTATGTCTATCATAGTGCCTTTGATGTCCAAAACATGATCAAAGGCACTGTGATGCTCATGCCTTTGATGTCCAACCTCCTTGGCGGAGGCAATCACACTGATGTCACTATTACTTCAATAGTTATTGATTTCAGGACTTTTCGTTCGGCATGATCCCATCACCCGAGTCTTCCCAAAATTTAATCACCTCTTCCTTTTATGAAGCGAATCCATAAAAAATATTTCAGCCAAATTTGTTGATAAGTTTTTGAGTTATTTTCCACACAAACAGACAGACAAACCAATGCTGACAAAAACATAACCTCCTCGGTGGAGGTAACAAGAGGGGGAAGCTGAGCTGGAGGTCCAGGTTCAGGACCCCTGGTCCCGTCTTAATCTACTGGGTCCACAGCTGAGTATAACTCCCACCTGAGTCACCTTGTCTTTCAGTGTTGCATCCCTGTTTTTGTGCTTGTAGTTAACCTTGTAGAAAGTATTTCATTTTTTAATTAAAGGATGAAAAAAGTGTTTCCTATTTGCCTCGGCTGGCAGGACAGATGTGCCTGTGTATTCTTTAAGTGACAGACTGCTGCTAGGGTGGCCCTCCCAGTCTTCCCTTAACTCACCTTAATCTCTTTACGAGTGTCTCCAGGCTTAAACACCAGTGTTCCTTCGCTGTACTCGTAATCAGACCCAGCATTGGCTGAACCATCTTCTGTTCTGTAGTCCACGTAGAAGGTGTTCTCCCCCAGACCCCCTAAATAGCAGGAATAAATAGTTACACTGGGCATATTATACATAATCCTTTTTAAAGGTGTGTCTGCATATGAAGGCTTTACACTCTGTTATAAATCTGTGGTGAGGGTCGGGAAAAGGTGGAAAAGAGTCTGGAGAAGTGGAGGTATGCACTGGAGAGAAGAGGAATGAAAGTTATTAGAAGTGAGGCAGAATACATGTGCATGAATGAGAGGGAGGCAGGTGGAATGGTGAAGATGCAAGACGTAGATGTAGTGAAAGTGGATTAGTCTAAAGGACAGAGCACAAGAGAGGTGAAGAAGAGAGTGCAGGCAGGATGGAGTGGGTGGAGACGAGTGACAGGGGTTTGTGACAGAAGGAGGAAAACGGTAGAGCAGAGGTAGAGGAGAGGCTGGAGAGGCTCACTAATGCAGCCTGTGGCTGTGAAATGAGAAACAATGTTGGTGTTCACTTAGTTTGGCAGTATCACGCTGATCAAACAACTTTCGGTCTTGAAGAAATTCTCCAAAATCCTGAGCGCACCTGAAGAGCCCGGATCACTGAGGCTCAGTGAAGTACTTACTCCCAAGTAAAGTATAAATGTACTTTTACAAGTACTCGAACTGAGTAATTAAATGTCTTGTTTTAGGCTCAGTGCAAGAAACTGAGCATGGAACAGAAAAGACATAAAAAATTTAGCATGAATGTAGCTTTAATTTGAAGAAATGAAAGATCTTAAGCTTTATTACCACACCAGCCCTCAGCCTCTTGTCTTATTTATGTGGACTCATTATAAGCTTATGAGTAATTCATTTCGCTACCTTGACATACTACAGCCAGTGTCAGAATGCCGCAGTTCTCCATGCACTGACTGTGAGAGCTCTCAAACGAGATGCGGCTGCATATGGCCAGGTCGTCCTCTTCTGGGGCTTCCTCATCCGTTACAACTGTGCGGCGGGCGTGGTCGGCTGCGTGCTTCTTTAGGACGTTGCCGGCTCCAATCATCATACGAGTCGCCTTGACGGAGGAGAAGAGGAGGAGGAGGTGAAAGACACCAAGAACACGATCATTTTTAGAAGTCCTTGAACTACTTTATGTGCTCCTGCAGATCTGGGCAACCTTGTGTGTTCACCTCAGGGCCCAGGAGAGAGCCAGCGTGTGTGTGTGTGTGTGTGTTACCTGTATGCGGTAAAAGGCTCGGCTCTTCTGTTGGTGCAGCAGTGCGTAGTAGTTGGCCAGCTCTACCAGCTGGTCCAGCTCTTTATCGGGATATTTCTGCTTCAGCTCCTTCAGGATACGAATCACCTGGAGCAGAGAGGAGAAGACACAAACGCACTTGATGTACTATGGACACAACGCACACTAACAACATGAAAAGTTCCTACAAACACTCACAGATTCTTGTCACGATCACTTTCTGCAGCCACGAGAAAGCAAACAGCCTCCAAGAGTAAATGTTTTATATGTTTTCAGAGTTTTGTGGGCTTTTCATGTCTCAGATTTACTCATGAAAGTGGCCATATTTGCATTTTTCTCACAAAGCATGATGTTTACGGATTCATAATCAGCCAGTGAAGCTATGCGATTGGTTTAGCTTGTTTGTTTGTCTGCCTATAAGCAGAATGAATCAAAAAGCCATGGATGGATTTGCAAGTTTTACTAAATTTAGATGTTTATTAATTTCTCTATTTGAATCGGAATGGGATCTAGGACAAGGAATTTTATTAAGGATTCTTTCCCATTGCAAATGAGAGCAACATTGCATATTTCAGGTCGTATCTTCACAAACACACAAACTTACACAAACCCTGTGACAGTATTCTCATTGTTGCTAGTGTTTAGTTTATCCTATTTATCCTAATTATTGTAAATTATTGTGTAAATACTGTACATACACATGTATACATAACATTCACATATCTATATATTCACATTAATACTCACTCATTCTGTATATTTAACTTGCAACTGTCCTAATTACTGTATATTGGGTTTTAGTAGTCGTATATATTGTATTATATACATATTTATATGTATTATTTCCAGTATTCATATTTATGTATATTTACCAGACTTCATATTTATAATTATATTCACTGTTCTGGATATTGAACTGTATAACACACTGTATATCTGGATATATGTACATATTTATATTTGTGTTTCATATTCATACTTAATGTATACTTAACGGAGTGTATGCAACACAAGTAATTTCCCCCTGGGGGTTAATAAAGTGTTCTGATTCAGATTCAGATATTGATTAAATGCAAACTCAGTTCCAAAAAGGTTGGGACACTGCATAAAATATAAATGAAAACACAATGCAATGATTTGCAAATCTCACAAACCAATATTTTATTTACAGAAGAACATGAAAAATATATGAAATGCTGAAAGTGAAAGATTTGACTTTCTTATCTAGAATTTGATGGCAGCAACATGTCTCAAAAAGTTCGGAGAAGGTCAACAAAAGGCTGGAAAAGTAAGAGGTGCTAAAAAGAAAAAGCTGGAGGAACATGTTGCAACTAATTCGCTAACTGGCAACAGGCCAGTAATGTGATTGGGTATAAAAAGAGCACCTTAGAGAGGCAAAGCCTCTCAGAAATAAAGATAGGCAAACGTTCAGCTCTCTCTCTCTCCTGATCAGTGACAATCTGCAAGAAGCTGCATCTACAAACTGCAGAGCAATTTCAGAATAATGTTCCTCAACGTAAAATTGCAAGGACTTTGAATATTCCATCGTCTATACAGTTCACACTATCGTCAAAAGATTCCAAGAATCTGGAGGCATCTCTGTGCACAAGACATGCAGCTGAATACCAATATTAGACGCTGGTGCATCGCAAACACACATGATTCTGTCATGGAAATGTTTACCTGGGCTCAGGAACACTTCCAGAGTTCACTGCCTGTGAACACAGTTTGTCGCGCCATCCAAAAATGCAGATTAAAGCTCTACCATGCAAAGAAGAAGCCATATGTGAACACGATCCAGTTACGCATCTCCTGTGAGCCAAAGCTCATTTAAATGAACTGAGGCAAAGTGGAAAACTGTTCTGTGGTCAGACAGTTTAAAATCTTTTTTTGAAATCATGGCTGCCGCATCCTTCAGATAAAAGAGAAGTGGGACCACCCAGCTGGTTATCAGTGCTGAGTTCAGAAGCCTGCATCTCCGATGGTATGGGGGTGCATTATTGCCTACGGTACTGGCAACTTGCCGTCTGGCACCATCAGTGCTGAAAGGTATCTACAGGTTTTAGAGCAACATACGCCCCCCTCCAGACCACGTCTTGTTCACTGAAGGCCTTGCATATTTCAGCAAGCCAATGCTAAACTGCATACTGCAGCTATTACAAAAGCATGACTTTGTAGTAGAAGAGTCCGGGTGCTGGACTGGCCTGCCTGCAGTCCAGACCTCTCACCTACTGAAAACATTTGGTGCATCATGAAGCACAAATCCCAAACAAACCACGTCACTTATCCAAGAATCTGAATACAACACATCTGAAATAACAGTCACGACACCATTAAATTAAGACATTCATAACAGTTGTTAAAGCTGAGGATATTCATTAGAATAAGTAACAGAAGTTGAAATAAAGCTTCTTTTCCCTTGTATTAATATTTTAAAATCAAATGAGGTTCAGTTATTGTTTCACAAAGACAGCTGTTAGAAATGTCCTTCAAGGAGCCACATTTTGCTTTCGCACTTCGAGTGCATTTCAGAGCCTGTACTTCGTTTACTTGAATAAAAAAGTTGAATCAGTAACTGAACGTCTACCAGAGTCTTTAACGCAAGTATCTGCACTCCTACTTGAGTATGCGTATTGAGTATTGAGAACGCGTGTGCTTTTACCACGTCTGAAACGGGACCAAAATTCCTCCATGGCCTGTTTTTTTCCCTGTCTTCATTCAGAGTGTGAATGTTAGCAAATACATCTTCTTCCCTGTGTAATCTGTACGTGCCATGCGTGCACTAAAGTGAGCTTGAGAGCAAGTTGATGACATCTTGGTTGGCAATGGGGGAGCGAGTGAAAAGGTCCTTAAAGTGTGGCAGCTTTAAATCAATGAAACATCACTGAGAGGAAGTGAAGCCCACAGACTGAAGCCGCTCTCTGCCTCCTCCCTCATTTACATCAAGTTTCTGCCTACACAGCGAACCTGAATAGCAAAAATACAGTGGGTGGAGTGCACTCGACACTTTCAGCTGGCTTTCAGGAGACAAACTTACCAAAAAGTCAGTTTATTACACCAATACAAGAGTCTAACCCTTCCAGGTTGAGGGCACTTTCTCCACCTGGATCACGTGTTATTTTTAAAAGCTTGTTTTTAAGTACAACTTCTGCTATCCGAGTATGTGCACTGCTTCACAGCCAGTTAAACAGCAAAAAAAGCAAAAATGTCATTAAGATTTTTACACTTCAAATATGTACAGTCCTCTCCAAAAGTATTGCCATAGCACGGACGATTAATTTACATTTTCTGTGCACTGCGTGTGAGATGAAAAGATGAATATGAGAAGAGAGATCAGCGTTTCAGCTTTTATTCTTTGGTATTTGCAACTAGATATGTTAAATAATGTAAAAAAATAACACGTTTTGTATCAAATCACCCAGTATGACAAGCAACAGGTGTCTCTTGTTTCCCCAGATGTGTGATATAAGACTGACTGTTTAATCATTACGTAGCCCCGGAGATCTACTCTCCGTTTAAGCTTTGGCTGTGAGAAAGGTGTTTGTGGTTAAGATCGCAGACCGACATGAAGGCCAGAGGGCTGTGTTTGGAAAAAAGCATGCCATTCTGAAAGCCGAGCAAAAACACTGGGCAAAGTCAGCGCCGCAGTTTGGACTGTCCTAAAAAAAGAAGGGAACCGCCAGTGTGCTGAGCAACAGGCATCAAACCAGTCATCCAAGGAAAACAGCTAATGGCAGGTGAATGGGGAATGCAGTAAAGAAAAACCCCCAAAGCAACAGTCCATAACATCATGAAAATAAATACAAAGACGAGCCACAACAGTTCTGGAACAACGTTTCATGAATTCATGAGGGAGAAATGAACCTCTACCAAAAAGATGGAAAGGTGGAAAGATGGAGAAAGAATGGATCTGCTAGTGATCCTAAAGATACAGGGTCATCTGTGAAGCACGGTGGAGGTTGTGTGATGGCTTGGGCTTGCACGGCTCCTTCTGAAACAGGCTCGATCATTCTTATCGGCAGTGTAACTCGTGATGGTATCGGCAGAATGAATGCAGAAGTCTACAGAAACGTGCCGTCTGCCGATTTACGGAGAAATGCATTTCAGCTAATTGCTACTGATCCGTAACACACTGCCACCTCAACAAAGGACTTTATCATGTGAAAATTACAAGTTCTGGACTGAGTGAGTCAATCACTAGATCTTAACCCAACTAAACATGCATTTGACCTCCTGAAGAGAAGACTGAAGGGAAAACACTGCAAAACGGACAACAACTAAAAGCTGCTGCTGGGGTAAAAGAACCAAGAACCAGTGAAGATGCAAGAAATCTTGCAGTTATTGTGAGCAACCAAATATGAAGTATTTTTGACTTTAACTGAGCAGAAAACATGTTCCAATACTTTTGCTCACTTGAAAAACTGGCTAGTTTTATTCAAAAATGTGTCATGTTCTATGCTGCTTAACATATCCAGATAGTATTACCATCTTTTGATCTCACAAATATCTGCAGTGCACAGCAAAAACTAATTAACAAGCTTTGCTATTCAAAGACATTTGGAAGGGGCTTTAAGTACGTGTTAAGTTAATTAAAGGGTTAAGAAATAAAGTTTGGTATATTTGAGGCTAATACATTGTTTGTATAGTTAGAAGATCTTGAGGAACTTGGCCATTAAAATGATGTGGACGAGGACTTGTGAAACAGATTGATTAAAAAAGAACAATTTTTGTTTGTGGAAACCCAGGTATTCATCCAAATTCAGTAAATAATGCAAGCAGAATGCTTACTAATGAGCAGGACAAAGACCTGCTCATTAGCGACATGCCATCTAGCCTCACAGAAGACAATGTGCACTGTTGTCATTGAGTTCCTTCTGTCCTTCTAGCTTGTATTTCAATAAAGCTCCCCCCCTTTCTCCTTTCTGACCGTCATCTTTTACATTTCTGTCAGTAAAACACTCTACCTGTTAATTTGTCTGTGCTAATGTTTCCAATTCAGCTCGTATTACAAGGCCACCTCAAGAGATTTTACAGTTTACATCATCCTTAGATTCTCAGTTTCAAGTAAGACCCATTAATCTACAGCAGGTGGAAATGAGGATTCTGTCATCTTCACTCCCTGCACAGCTGACACAGATAGGTGACTGCCTTTTGTGTAAACTCACTTACAGGAGGTGTAAAGCTGACAAAAATTTGATTATAAACTGCAGAAAAAAGCATCCATGCTTCACCTGAGGAAATGGAACTCTAAACTGGAGCCATTTGTCACATTTATCTGCATTTATCTTCCTGCCCCCTGCTGAGAAATGATCTATTATTTTGCACTCCAATCACGTCATCGTCTCGACAGCATAATCCCGTTTTTCACCAATATAAAAATGTGGGAAATGAGCTTACACAATTTATACAGAGTGCAATATGCAGTGATACTGCAGGCTCTGAATGAGTTGGAAAAATAATCTTAGTCACTCTGAAAACAACTTCTGAATGATGGTACTAAGATGCCCTGCACTAGCTAGAAGTGTGTCTGAGACATTTTGTGTTGTTTTTTGGAAGAAGAAAGAGAAAGGAAGGAAAGTGTTTGTTTACACAGCAACAATGTTAAAATGTGCAAGCACAGTGTGCAGTGTTTTGAGGTCTGATAAGCCTTCAAACTGTGCGACAACTTCTGGAGCCTAAAGAATGTGCCAAAAACTGCAGTTCCTTTAATGGCCACTTGAGGCCAATTTTAAAAGTGAGTCACTTCCCCATAGACTCCCATGTTAAAATGTCCAACTTTACAGCAGAAATACAAACCTTTACACCCTGGTACAAAAAAAAGGTTTTAGTCTCTATGGATATTTCCTCTCTTCATAGTGGCTGTATGGTGTTTTTTTTTTATTAGTCGCACATTTGGATTTTGTTAAGGGTTAAATTTGGGAAAGTGGGCATTTTGATAAACAGTGTCCGAACACAGACTTCGCGGTGTTGCAACAATGAATTAGACTACTCAGCTGAGTTTGTGGCGCCAGTGCCTTTTGGAGCATTTTTCGTGGAATATTTTGGCAAATAATGTGGCTTTATTGTGTTGGACAGAACAAAGAAATTTGTGCTTCAGTTATCATGAGCCATTAGGCATCACTGAGACCTAATTAGCAAATGCCAGTGTTTTTATGTTTCACCCATACAGTTTCTAGAAAATATGTTCTTTGCCGTTTCGTGTAACTGACCATCTGAGCTGTACGGTAAGCCTATCACAGTGGTAGAGTGTTTGCCATCATGTATTCTCCTAAACTGCTCTGCAGCTTCACTCCCTCTGCAGCTCACCTCCTTCCTGCTCTCGTCCAGCTCCTTGCTGCTCTCCATCATCACTGTCGTGCTGTTGGAGTTGGGCAGATTGCCCCCGACTCCTGTTGCGGCGGCTCCTGCTGCCGCCCCAACGTTGTTGGCCACACCTGTTGTTCCATCCTGAGTGCCGCCTCCACAGTTTTCAGCAGGAACCACAGCGCCCCCTCGTGGCGGGAACTTGCCATCTATGATCATCTCCATGCCCCCCTTGCTGGGTGTCAGGTCCCCCTCAGTTTCCACAACGATGCCGTGGCGCTTGTCGGCACGGTAACGCTTGCCCATGTACTTGTAGAAGAGCAGACGGCGGTCAGCGATCCAAGCCAGGATGACACACACGGGGAAGAACAGCAGGGTGACCAGGGCCTCCCACACCTGAAACATGCATAGTTGTCAAAGGTAAACAATAAATCATACATACATCCATCCATCCATCCATCCATCCATCCTCTTAACCACTTATCCAACTTAGTGATCCCAGGGGGGAACTTGCTCATACAAGGTGAGAGGCGGGGAACACCCTGAACAGGTTGAAGACCATCACAGTACAAACATATGGTGAAAGACAGCCAGTCACAATCACATCAGCACCTCGGACGTATTTAGAATCATCAGTTATCATAAAAATTATGTCTTCGGACCGTAAACAGTGCAGAGGAAGAACATAGAAACATAAGGTAGGAAATACTGGAGCTAGCTGGTTAGTAGTGATTTGACTTTCAAAATAAGAGTGAAGGGAATGTCCAGTAATAAATTGATTAGACTGGTGTCTTGGCAGGATGAAAAAAAAACAATGTCAAAATGAACTTGGACAACCATAAATAAACCTGGATGGCTCATATACTCTATGTGTGGGAAACACTGATAGTACATTCAGTTTTGAAAAATGAAGTAAGCTTTCTTTCTACTCTAAGGTTTTACATATCAGGAGATAATAAAAAAATCATCTGGTTCTTAGCAGGTTCCAAAATGACTGTAATCTAACCTCAGGTGTACAAGTCATGATGTATTTATTACACCTTGTCATTATTTAAAATAAATTGAGCAAAAATGGGGAAGGAGCAGGTGAAAGACTAAGCACACCCCAGCGTGACTTTATCAGTGTCTCACATCATTGTGGAGGAATTTTGGCCCACTCTGCTTTTAAAGGCTGCTTCAGTTCATTGAAGATGTTTGATTATGCACAGCTCTCTTAAGGTCCCGCTACAGCATTTCAATCAGATTGACGTCTGGACTTTGACTGGACCATTGCCGCACACCGACTCTTTTCTTTTTCAGCCATTCCACTGCAGATTTGCTGCTGTGCTTGGAATCATTGTCCTGTTGAGTGATACAATTTTGGCTAAGCTGTCACACAAATGACTCGCATCCGAGGCTAGAACACGTCGGCTTACAAAACAAGCCCACATCCTCACCTCTGCACCACTGTCCTTGGCAGTTAAAATGAGGTGTTTGTGCTGATATGCTGGGTTTGGTTTTTGCCAAACATGATACTGTACATTATGGCCAAACATCTCCACTTTGGTCTCGTCTGTCCAAAGGACATCTGACCAGAAGTCTTGTGGTTTGTTCAGATGCAACTTTGCAAAGCCATGCTGCCATATTCTTTTGGACTGTTAGGAGCAAGTCATACTTAATACCTAAGAATTGAAAGATGGTGTGTTTTTTACCCCAGAACATCACTGTAGCAATTAAACTGCTTTCCTTTCTCTCTTTCTCTCTTTCCTCACCCCCAACCGGTCGAGGCAGAAGGCCCCTCCCTGTTCCTGGTTCTGCTGGAGGTCTCTGCCTGTTAAAAGGGAGTTCTTCCTTCCCACAGTCACCAAGCGCTTGATCATAGGTGATCATCTGATTGTTGGGGTTTGATTCTCTAATACTGTAGGGTTTTTAACTTACAGTGTAAAGCGCCTTAAGGCGACTTTTGTTGTGAAATGGCACTCTATAAATAAAATTGAACTGAACTGAAAATATTGTAGCTTTCCAGATGGACTGACTTCAGTTTTGGGTCATATTTGGGTTTACAAGTGGACAATAATACCGCTAATAGTGTGACCGGAAACCTAGCTATATGTTCCTTCAGCTGCTTCCTTGTATGTTCCCCAAAGAGTCACCTCAGCAGATTAATATGCATTGGTAATTTATGCTGTTTTTTCATTGATATACCCCTCCTGATGTGACCCTCCTTGGTGGGAGGGGCTTGTGTCCCCACCTGGAAATGAACCAGGGTTCTTTTACTTGTTCAAAACCTTCAAACTCATCAAAACTATCACCTATATCACTTATGTAGCACCAGTTATATCTCACCTGTCTTCATGTTAGAGGGTTCATTTGAGACAAAATTACTAAAATAAGGGAAAATAACTGGCTACATGATGCCACTGCACCTGTGCTCCTGCTGCCTCTGAGTCTTTGCTCCGCTAAACCACTGAGTCTGACTCACCTCCACAATGCCCGGGGACATGACAGACAGGATAAGGTAGAGCCAGATGTAGGCGAAGATGCTCCAGAAGGCGGTGATGAAGAACACCCGGAGGTGCTTGATCTTGCGGCTCTGGCCGCTGGGGATCACCCACACGCAGATCCCAATGATCACAAACATGTTGAAGGCGGCACTGCCAACAATTGTTCCTGGTCCCAACTGGCCAGCCTCGAATCCGTGACCACACACCTGTGGGGGGGTGGGGGTTTATGGCAGCGGGAGGGAAGATGAGTGTACCGATCACTTGCATCTCAACATGGAGTTATCTGTGTGTGTGTGTGTGTGTGTGTGTGTGTGTGTGTGTGTGTTTACCTCTATAACAGACAGCAGTATCTCTGGAGCGCTGGAGCCCAGAGCCATGAGTGTCAGATTGGACACCGTTTCATTCCAGATTCGAACCGTGGCCACTGATGTTTCCCCGTTAGGCATAGTGATGGTCACCTCCTTCTCCTGTAGGCCCACACATACACACTTTTTACAGTACTCAATGAACATTTCTTAACCAAGGAGAAAGAGGAATATGTAATTTGTCCAACCCTAGGCTGGACAGTGAGGCTGGACTGTGCTCCGTAAAAATATTTACACCAGAGGGAACTCGGCTTAGGTGAAATCATTTGTGTGGGCGTAAACCAAAAGGTGTAAGGACCAATCATGAACAGTGCTGTTGGTTATCAGAGCATGTGTTACATGAAATGAGGGGTTCCAGGGCGTTCCAAAAAGATGGACCCAACTTCAATGCGACATATTTCTTTATAGCAACATTAGACAATTACACAAAGTTACAAATGGTTAGGCTGCAGTCTTTTAAAACTCTATGGTTGGTACCCAAAAAAACCTAAAACCTCAGCTGGAGATAAACAGTATCTCAAAGCTGATTAGAAACCTCTTTGTCAACCCAGAGACCTTATCAGGTGAATGGGTGCTAGCAATCACAAAAGACATAAAAATTTAGCAGTAAAATTCAACACTGTTGCTGCAAACAAGACAAGAGAGCAATGTTGCAGAAAATCATTAATCTTGAGAAGTGCACGCATTTATTTCACTGCTGAATTTATCATTGTCAAGAGTGAACAGAGGGGTAAACAAAACAATGATTATAGTTACTTTTTATATTATACAGGTCAGTGTGTGCTCCATGCTGCAGGTTATTTCTAACTTGACAGCTGCAGAAGTACACCCCTCTGATGTCCATGGATATGGCTTTCTGGTCCTTTAAAAAGACGTTCTCTTTGGGCCATACAACTCGCAATGAGATATTATAGTTTTGTATTTTCCAATTAGTTTTTATTTTTATTTCGTTTTGAGTTTTTGTTTTCAACTCAGTTTAGTTTCAGTTAGTTTCCAGAGTGGGATTACTCATTTCAGTTAAGTTTTTATTGTCTGAAAATATTTATTTTTAGTTGGGTTTTTTTTTTTTTTAGTTTTCTTAATTATTACAATATGGATGGTTTTTGTCAGGGGAAGATTTAAGATGTTCAGATCAGAAATTACAACACAAACAACAGTTTGTGAAGGCAGATGAGTCACAATTATGTAGACATCCTGAGTCTCAATAAACAGAAGCATCAAAACCTCATCAGACAGACTGACTGACCACATTTAATCCAACTGACAAAGACTAGAACTAAGGACATTTCCTGTATATTGTTATGTTATTTTATTTAGTTTCAAAACCTGCAATGTCAAAGTTTGGTAAAGATCCAGCAAGCAAGTCAGCTCCTGTAGTTGTAACAAGGTTTGTAATGGATTGATGGACAACCTGAAAACATAAGGCCTCTGTGGTGGCAGAATAATAATAACCATAATAATAAGTACAGTAAAATTGTAGTCTCAAGTGGCATTTTCCCTAATTTGCGGAAAATAATTTCAAATAACTCAAATGTCAGAAAAGAATTTAATAGAAGTTTCAAAATATTATTTTAACCAAAGAGAAACAAGAGTCCTAACCCATCTAATATACATCGTATGGACATAAATATTGGGCCACACAGGTGTTTCGTTCAGTCCCATTACCACAGCTCTATAGCTATCCATGCAGTCTGATCTCACCAAAATTTGTGGAAGAACGGGTCCTTCTGTAGAGCTACTGAATTGCAGTGCTGTAATAGGATGTCACTGTTGCAGCAAGAAATTTCTTCCCTCTTAGATATTCCACCATCAACTACAAGTGGTATTATTACAAAGCGGAAGTGTTTAGGAACCACAGCAACTGAACTACAAAGTGGCAGACAATGTAAAGTCATAGAGCGGGGTTGCCGAGTGATGAGGTGCATAGTGCATAGAAGTTGCCAACACTCTACTGACTCGATAACTGCAGAATTCCACACCTCCTCTAGATTTAACGACAGCAGTGAAGGGACACCTTAATGCTTCAGCTTACCAAGACATTTTGGTCAATTCTATGTTTCCAGCTTTGTGGTAAAAGTTTGGGGAAGGCCTCTTTCTGATCCAGCATGACTGTGACTGAAATCAAGATCCATAAAGACATGGCTGGATTAATTTTTTTCCGGAGGAACTTGACTGGCCCCCACATTTTTGCCCATTCGTCCAGTTTCACAAAAGTTCTTCTGGACGAATGGGCAAAAATTCCCACAGACACACTCAATAATCTTGCAGAAAACCTTCCCAGAAGAGTGGTAGCCATTATAGCTGGAAGTGGGGGAGCAACTCCATATTAATGCCTATGGATTTAGAATGAGATGTCATAAAAGCTCCTGCAGGTGAAATGTGTAGGTGGCCCAATACTTTTGTTCATGTAATATATGACGACAGCAGGAAAGAAAGGACGAAGACATGTTGATTGTAACACTGAAGGTATCTGTGAAAAAAAGAACATCCAGGATAAAATATATTACCCTTTAAATGTAGCCTATTTGTAATAGTCTGTCTCATCATAATCAGGCTCTCTAAGCTACGAAAGACAAAGAAACAGATTTATCTCTCCGTTTCTGCCGTGGTCATCACCATTAGCAGTTTATTTGCTGATCTAGTCTCCACTGTATTTACCGTGTGTCTCCTCTACATCCATAAATCCTCATAACATGAGAGTACACACAGGAGGTGAGGTATAGGACATGTGGAGTCAGCACACAACTGCGGTGTTCACACACAGGTCGCCGGGTCCCAGCCAGAAGAGGGGAGGTGGTGTATCTGCCACAGTGATGGATTGTGGGGGACACGCTCGGACGTCCATGCAGATTGACCTTGAAGAGGATGGATAAGCTAATGTCTCCCCATTAACCCTTTCATGTCTGCTTCCTTTGCCTTCTACTACCATGCCTGTTGTTGTCTTTCCCTTTAATAACTCCCCCTCCTTTATCTGACAGATTTCCCATTACAGGCAGCCCAACTGCAACTCCCTCAGACGGATCCCTTTTTATCTATCTATTAGGCTCAGGGAATGAACTGCATAGAGTGAGGTGGTACTTGAGGAAGGACGAGTTGAGTCAAAGAAAAACAATTTACTAAGCTATCACCGGGACAAATTTCAGCTATATTTCTTTTTTTTTTTTGTCCTGTGCTTTTTTACTGCACAGCTGTTTTAGAGCCTGCTTAAATATTCCAAAGTACATAAATACACACTGCAACTGCAAACAGTGTCATTACATGAATTAAATTTCAGTACATTTACTTATTTAATTTTCTAATTTACCACACTGTAAGTGTAAACAATGTCCCTCATGTTACTAAATCTAAACGAGTGCAAATCGCCAGCTTTGAGGTTTATGTACTCACAACGAGTTAAATTTGTGTGAACAGGAAGTTTTCACAGGAGTTTATGCACTCGTGTGAAACCTAAGCACACCCTGTGATTCAGTAGCTTATAGAACCACCTTTAGCAGCCACAGTTTTCTGTTTCACTATCAGTCTCTCACATCATTTTGGAGCAATTGTGGCCTCGTTTTTTTTTTTTTTTTTTTTTTACAAGCTGGTTCAGTTTTTTTTGGTTTTTTTTTTTTTTTACACACCTTTTTT
>VUQH01013571.1:46066-57669 GCA_015106775.1 Etroplus canarensis
TTTTCCCTCCAAATTTTTTTTTTTTTTTTTTTTTTTTTTTCTTTTTTTTTTGCTTTTTTTGGCTTTTTTTTTTTTTTTTTTTTTTTTTTACAAGACTGGTTCAGTTAATTGAGGTTCATTCATTGATGCACAACTCTGTTACGCTCCCATCACAACATTTCAGTTGGGTTGAGGTCTGGACTCTGACTGGGCCGTGGCTTCTGTTCTTTTCCAAGCATTCTGTTGTAGATTTGCTGCTGTGTTTGGGCTCGCTGTCTTGTTGCATGACCCAGTTCGGGCCGTTGGGCAGATGGCCTCACAGTTACTCTGGGATACTTTGAGTCGACCATGAACTCCTCTGCACAGCAATGACAGCAAGCTGCCCAGGTCCTGTGGCTGCAAAACAAGCCCAAATCACCACCACTGCACCTCTGTCCTTGACAGCTGGTATGAGGTGTTTGTGTTGATAGGCTGTGTTTGGTTTTCACCATTCATTATGGCCAAACAGCTCCACTTTGGTCTTAACTGTCCAAAGAGAATTGTTCCAGAAGTCTTGTGGTTTGTTCAGACGTAATTTTGCAAACCTAAACTCTGCTGTCATTTATAGAGACTAGGCTTTCTCCTGGCAACCCTTCCAAACAAACCATATTTGTTTAGTCTCCTTCTAATTGTACTGTCGTGAACTTTAACATTTAACATCCTAACTGAGGCCTGTAGAGTCTGAGATGTAACTGTGTGTTTTGTTGCAGTTTTCCTGAGCATTGCACGGTCTGACACGGAGAAACTTGTGCTTTTGTAGAAGTAGGGACACTTTGATTATCAGCACCTGGCTGCCACGTACTCTCTTAATTCCTATGGCCGCAGTAAGGCTGGACTTCGTTTTCACAGGACTCTATGCGGTCCTGTGAAAACATTCTTTTTCAGGTGATCAGTTGATCATTTGCAGTTGATTTTTTTTTTAGGTGCTTAACATTTCTGGGTCTTTTCATGGCTCTGTTGTACATGTGTGACATGTGCGTGTGTGGCAGAGAACAGCGTAAAAGTTTAGCTGTTAACATCCCGCATGACTGAGACTCCTGCAGTGGCTAATAACCCCTGCTGGTCAGGGCTCAAGATGCCGCACGTGTATGTTTTTAAAGTTAGGCTTGCCTCTCTCTGCAGAGTCGCAGCAGCCGTTGCCCAGCTGCTTGTCTGCAGCTTGGAAGACAGGCGTAAGGAGACGTGCTCTTTACCGAGAAGAAATGAAATGCGCGGGCTGAGTGTAATTGCATCTCCGAGGAGTTGAGCCAACACTGATGGTTTCAGCTCCAGCACTGAACAGCATTTTACTCTGAATGTGTTAAAATTACTCTTTGGGGGTTGAAAACAGCCCAGAAATGTTTCGCGCTGAAACTTTAATAGTCCAGTTTGCGTTTTCCTTTCACATTTTACATTAAAGAATGACGTGTAAACATGAACAAAATGATGATATGTAGTCATTTTTAGTCTGTTTTCTGTTGTCTCCTCTGTATGGTGTTGTTTCTCTCTCCAGCTGACCTTCACATCTCCTCATCCTCGTTTCAGACTGGACCTCAGCGTCCATTCAAACCACCCAGGAGCACTCCGCTTTCTTTTTTTAACATTGCTTAGGACCGTACAACCTGAGGACCTGAACTAGTAAAGGCCACTTGGGACACACAAACAGCACACTAACTTTGGCATAAAAAAGAAACAGCTCTGTCTTGCTGACTCTGAAAACTGCTGAGGGTCATTCGCACTATCACAGTATACAAGGTAAACGGATGGAGAGGGAAATCTATGAAATTTCCATTAGGGAAACCGTGCAGGTCTGATTTACAGGAAAGAGACGACTACACGATGATGCAAAGCTTGCTAACCTTGAACACAATAAGCCCTAATCAATAATTTATGGGTAAACAGAAGACGGGAACACACAGCTTTGTTAGTGCATTGAAGTGAAGTGGGTCTATTTTGAGAGTGTTTTGGTACATGGTCAGCAAACAGTGCACACTACAGCTGCGTCAAAATCATGACAGCTGGAAGTTTTAGAAGTCGCGACGCGTCTTTTCTTTTCAATAAAGCTTGTGGTTAGGGCTGGATCGAACAACCCCGAGCTATCCTTTAGTCTTGCTTCATTAGGCTCAGGCTGCTGGGGGACTTCCCATGATGCACTAAGCACTTATTCTCGACTCAACTGTTTTTACTCCTCATATATTTATATGATGCTACTGCATTCATTAACTTTTATCTCGTCTTTGCCATCGTTTGTGCTTTGTTCTCATCTCTCTGTGTGTGTTTTTTCTTGTGCTCTCTTTGCCCTCACCCTCCCAACCGCTCGTGGTAGTTGGCTGCTCCCCCCTGAGCCTGATTCTGCAGAAGGTCTTTTCCTCTTAAAATGGAGTTCTTCCTTCCCACTGTTGCCAAATGCTGCTCCATAGGGTACCACCTGATTTTGGGGGTTTTCTCTGTGATACGACATGCGGAACTATAGCAACTACAGAGGGATACATTTGATCAGCCCTACTGTGGCCATATGGTAAAGGGTTGCTGAAGCTACAGTATTGTGTAAAAGTCTTGAGCCAGCCCTCATTTCTTTATATTTTGCTTCCAAGGAGTCAGACTTTCTTGTAAATTTTCAAATTGATCTTCAGCAACAGTTCTCCAGACTTTCTGAAGGTCTTTAAAAGTTTTTTTTCTTTGGAAATTGGCTGCTTTCTCAATCATTTTCAGTCCAGTCTTTGTAACTGACAATTTTCACAAGAATGTTTATTTTTGTTTGTTGAGCTGCTTAACGCTGCCCTATGAATCATTCAAGAATGAAAAGGCACTTAACACAAGGGATGAACCTGTGTTGTGTCTACACATAACAGACAACTGAGCAAAGAACCAATTTTAAATTTTGTCTTTAGGCACTTTGTTACTTGCAGCATTTCTTTGGTTATATCTATGAAAAATGGCAACTATAATACAGTTTTACAGACATAAAATAGTATTTTTTCACCAGCAATGTGATTCCCTACATGCTTTTGGCCAGTAACTTTGGATATCTTGGCACTGTGTGCAGTGTGTCTTAAAAAAATGAGTAAATTGGGCAAACTTGTGGACAAAAGAAGAAGCGGCAGTCTTAAAAATAATCTACAGCAGATTAACAGTATCTGAACAGGACCTGAGTGACGCATCCGGCCTTTCAGCTGATTCATCTACTGTTTGCTGAAGCCTCATCAGAAATGGTCTCAATGAAAGGTGGCTGTCAAGAAGGCTTTCTTAAGGAAGGGAAACAGGGAGAAACGGCTAAAGTATGTCAAATTACACAAGAAGTGGACTGAAAAATCCAAGGCAACAGGTCTGATGGGGTGATGAAAGGATCTCAACATTACTGAAGCAGTGTGGGATCAGCTTGAAAGAACAAAACAAAAGGCAGCTAACATCCAAAGAAGAGCTTTGGGATATCCTTCAAGAGACCTGGAGAACTATTCCTAAAGACTACTTAAAGAAATGACAAGAAAGCTTGCTTAAGAGAGTTCAGGCTGCTTTGAAGGGTGAAGGTAACCATACCAAAAGCTGGTTTCAAGCTGGTTAGAACATGTTTCAATCAATTTTTTTTTTTTTTACCCATTTGTACATTTCTGGCAACATATAAAGAAATGAGGGGTGGCTCAAGACTTTTGCAGATGTGGATTAAGAAGAGAGGTGGCCATCAGCGAGCAGCAGTATGGCTTCACAGCAAGAAAAAGTACAACAGATGTTTGCTTTGAGGGTGCTGATGTAGAAGTAAAGAGAAGGTCAGGACGAGTTGTGTTGTGTTTTTGTGGATGTGACAGGATGTCACGAGAGGAACTGTGGAATTGTATGAGGAAGTCAGGAGTGGCAAAGAAGTGTGTGAGGGTGGTGCAGGACATGTATGAGGACAGTGGTGAGGTGTGCAGTAGGCGCCACAGATGGGTTGAAGGTGGGGGCGGGATTACATCAGGGATCAGCTCTGAGCCCCTTCTTGTTTGCAGTGGTGATGGACAGATTGACAGATGAGGTCAGGCAGGAGTCTCCGTGGACTATGACAAGAATGACAACTGCCAAACACCAGGAGGCCCTAAACTCTTAGGTTTGTTTATGTAAATATATTTTCCACAGAAAAAATAAGCTAATAGAAGTATTTTTTTTTCTTAGCGATATTCATATATTGTAAACAAATCAAATCACGCTTAGTAGCATTCCTGCATCCACCCATTCTCACCTGCGATGTGATGACTTCAATGGATGCCATGAAGCGGTCTGCAATGATGGACACTCCCAGGAACATGTACATGAGAGACACAAAGTAGACCACAGCTCTGGCCACCTGGTAACCCAGCCCCGGGTGGTCAGGCTTCCAGACGGGCAGCAGGATGCCGGGATTGCACTTATCACTACTAGCAGGATTTGTGCTGTTACCATAAGACGAGAAAGGTGGCAAGGAGGAGGGAAACGTAGAGGGTAAGGGTGTTCTTGGGTCCATGCTGGGCTCGCTTCGCTGGGACTCTGGCTGGCAGGGTGGCAGCGGAAGGAGGAAGAGGAGGAGGAGGAGCACAGGGGCGGGAGAGGCGGGGAGAGACATGGTGGTGTTCCGAGTCTCACAAGAAGCGGGAGGGAAGGACGAGCCAGAGGATGATGGGAACAGGCAGAGGAGGAGGGAGGTAGGACGCTGGGTACAGGTGAGGGCGGTGCGACTAGTTCACCTGCAGGAGAGAGAGGGAGAGACAGAGGGAAAAACAGAATTAGTTTGTGAGAGTAAAAAGGTCATTTGCGTTCAGGCTGCGCAAAAGCAGACCAGAATTTCTTCTTTCTTTGGTTTGACACAACAGAAAAAGACGAGCAAAGTCTCAATTTTTAGAAAGTCTGGACCAAAAGAGAGGATTGAAGATGAAGGCAAAACCAAGCAATACGAGAGGTACCCCGATGCTGTCAGACTGCAGAACCAGTCAACATTTCAGCTTGAGAACTGTCTGTTACTCTAAGGCCCACTTCATCACTTGAATAATATATTTACACATGGGTGACATTCATGGGTGATGTTTTATCAGTTTCTTTAGGTGCTTCTTGGGTGTGGCCTTCCAGCTGGTACTGGTGGGACCTGCTCTGGAAATGATCGTAGATTAACACTGGCGAGTTTATGAGGCCATTAGGAAATCATTTCAACTTGAAATTGTATGTAGGAAAACAATTAATAACTGAATTAATAAAATGTATCCAGTCTAAGTTGTGAATCTCACCTGTGCGCCTTCTCCCCAAAGGTGTTGTGCCAAAAGAGTCCAATGGCCGCTGAGCATTCTTTTAATGGTTCCAGGTGGCACTGCCAATAACTGAGCGGGGGACGAGATTATTATTAAACTTTTTATTTAGGTTATGGGTGGTAGGCCACTTGGTGAAATGATTATTTTGTGGTTATTTTTTTAAGTAATGTTGATTTAATATGAAGTTTAATATGAAGTTGATTTGTAAAGTTTTGCACTGAAACCATTAGTTTAGCTAACTGTATAAATCCCCCATGTTATTGGTATGGCTTATGGCTGCTGGTTAATGCCAGAGGCTGCTGCTTCTGAGGCCAAGTGCCACCTGTGGGCTACATTGTTTTTGGTTTTTTTAGGACATCATATTTTGTCTAGTCTTCAATCCTGGTGAATAAACACCTGGTTGGTCAGCACCTCATCCCTCCCTCAAGCCTCCCATTTTCATCCAGCTGCTACTGACCATTCTAACAGACAGAATCTGTCAGTTGCATCTGCATTGTTACATTTTACACAGTAGCCTCTTCCACAGTCACTGATGTCTGTGGTTTCAACCATCCGTCCATCCAGGTCCAAATTGTGGGGGCATCGGTCTAAGCAGAAATGCCCAGAACTCCCTCTCCCCAGTGGGACCAGCCAATGGACATAATCTCGACATGGCTGGAACATCTCATCCAGGAGGCATCCGGGTCAGATGCCTAAATCACTTCAGCTGGCTGGAGAAGCAACTCTCCTCCTTCCTGAATGACAAAGCTCCTCACCCTATCTCTAATTGACGGCCCAGACACCCTTTGGAGAAAGCACATTTCCACTGCTTGTATCTCATTCGAACTCATTCTTGTGGTCACTACTACTGCACCAGTCTTTTTTTTCATCATCAGAAAGGAGAGGAACTGCTCCTAGATTGGGAATTAGCACCTCACCTGTGCAAAGTCGGTACTAGAAATCCCACAGAATGCCAATACCAGAAATTCACACACCCACAACAGAACCAATAAAGATGGCTCCTTGTAGGAGGGTCTCTGCAGAAACATCACAAGAAGGATGCTGCAGCCACTGAGGAAGACAGTGTGGTCTTAATCTCAAGATCTGCTTGGACGTCTGGCTTCAGCAGCATTTAAAAAAGAAATTGCAGCTCAGATGACAGTAATAAATACACTTTTATCATTCTTTTTAACATTAGTGTTTCAACTAAGCATTTTACAGTGAGTTTCTCATTCACATGCTCGATGGCAGCAGAACAACTTGGGATTCATCGCTTTTCCCAACACCTTTCATCACATGAAGGCACCTGGCATCAATCCAATAACTGCTACCCAAGCAATGCTTTTTTTTTAATGAACTGACTAGGTTTAGTGTATCTGTTTGTTTCTCGTGACTTTTTATTACCTGAAGAGTTTTACCAGAGTCCTGCCTTAATTCTGAGGACAAAACCCTTCCTCCTTTCGTAGGATGACTTCACTGCATCTGTAAATCATCACCGACACCAAACTTGTCACAAAGTAACCAGATCTGTCATTCTGAGCCTTCACTTTTCTCTCCTATTTTGTTCTGGAAGTCTAATCCATGCATTTGTCACCTCCTGCCTGTAATAGATCTAGAATCCCTAGCAAAGTCCTGGATAGGTTACACCATGTCCAAAACTCACTCTGCTGCCAGGCTTGCCTGGCAGGACATCATGCCTACTCTCATCCACCTACACTGGTTTATTAAACTCATTAAATACAAGATCCCCCTCCTAAAACACAAACCCCAGTTCCAAAAAAGTTGGGACACTGTGTAAGATGTAGATAAAAACAGAATACAGTGACTTGCAAATCCTTTTTAACTTATATTTAACCGATATTTAATGTTCAAACTGGTAAAACTTCATTGTTTTTTGGAAATGTATGCATACTCTGAATTTGATGCCTGCAATATAGTCCAAAATATGTGGGACAGGGGCACAAAAAGACTGGAAAAATTGTGGAATGCTCAAAAACACCTAGAACATTCCACAGTTGAAGAGGTTTGAATTGGTAACAGGCAATAGTATCATGTTTGGATATTCAAGAGCAAAGAGCCCAACCCCAAATGCCAATAATACGTTTACTGACAATGAGCTAGGCAGGAGGCTGTAGTTTGGGGAAGACCTCACTGAGGATCAATGGCGGGTCCCAAGCCTGACAGATCCCCTTTGAGAGGCCGATATTTTTGAGAGTTGGCAGATACCTTTGAGAGACACTGGGAAACAGATGAAAGTGGTGGGAGGGTGGGGCATGGAGACAATAATAAGTGGTTTTGTAGGGCAATTTATAGACGTATCAGCTGGAAGGAGAGTGTTTGGGATGTGGTCCTGCTCCTAAAGTTCAGATAAATGATCTCCAATAGAAGAAGCACTCATGAACAGCTCAGCTGTTCACAAGCAATGATGAGGTTCTCTACTCTGTAAAAGACTGCCGGGGAAATAGTCCAGCAGTTTATGAACAATGTTTCTCAATGTGCAATTGAAAGGAGTTTATACATTTCGCAATCCACAAGTCATAATACTGCATCACCAACGGATTCAGAGAAATCACACTGAACAAACTCTGAATGCCAACTGCCTTCGATCTCTCAGGCAGTACTGATGGATGGGCTCGGGAGCACTTCGCAAAACCACTGTCAGTTAACAAAGCGTGTTGTTGCATCTACAAATGTGAGTTAAGTCTCTACCATGCAAAACAAAAGCCAGACATCAACAGCATCCAGAAAGGGGGCCGACTTCTTCGGGCCTGAGCTCGTCTGAGATCGACTAGCCCAAAGTGGAAAAGTGTGAGGTGATCTGATGGGTCTACGTTTCGAATTATTTTTGGAAATTATGTCTGTTCAGTCTTCTAGCATAAAGAAGAAAAAAAACACCCAGACTGTTATCAATGCGAAGTTTAAAAGACAGTACCTGTGGCGGTATCAGGGTGAATTACTGCCTAAGCCATGGGTAACTTCCACATCTGTGAAGGCACCATTAATGCTGGGAGGCACATGCAGGTTTTGGAGTAACGTGCTCCCATCCAGGCGGCATCTTTTTCAGGGACATTCCTCTTTATTTCAGCAACACAATGCCAAGATATATTCTGCATGACTTACAACAGCATGGCTTCACAAAAAAAGAGTGCCAGCAGTCCAGACCTGTCTCCCATTGAAAATGTATGACACATAATGACGCACAGCATACAGCAACATAGACCCCAGACTGCTGAGAAACTTAAGATGTACAGTGCTTAACAAACTTATGAGACCACCACCAAATGTAAGGTTTATGTCACAGCAGCCCTAAATTAACAGCACTGGTAATCACCAAAATCTTTTTTTATGTTTCTTTACTGGTTAATACACGAGTATGTAAAAGCTCTTTGATCGCAATGATATTTTAATGCTGAAATATAACTATTATTGTCATCCATGATTTTTCAAATATTAAAAAAAAACAGAAAAATGAAGAAAGCAAATGATTATGTCTTGAGTAAGATGTCAAATTATCGTTATTTGATTGCATTCCTGAACAGAAAACAGTTTTTATGGTTGAATGTTGTGCTTGAAGAACTTCTGAAGAACCAGTGAGCCGGCTCAACCTGGGGTATAAAACGATGAATTCAGTTTGAGATTCCTCATTCCTGTTCAAAACGCTAAAAACGTGGAAAACTCTGAAAAGGAAAGAGTCTGCATTAACGCACTTCATGACGCCGTATGGTCTTTCTCGTCTGCATGACAGGTAGTCTGACACATTTGCTAAGCGCTGTACATCAAGCAAGACGGAAAAGAATTCTACTTTCAAAACTTCAGCAGTTACTGTCTTCAGCTCCCAGACGCTTTACTGAGTGTTGTCAGAAAAGAAGGTGATGAAACACAGTGGTAAACAGGTTTTTGTTCCAAACGTTTTGGAAGGTGTTTCAGGCATCAAATTCAGAATGTGTGTATATTTACAAAAAATAATAACACTGATTATCGATTTGGACATTAAAAGTCTTGTCTTTGTGCTGTACTCAGCTGAAAAGGGTTTGCAAATCACTGTATTCAGTTTCACAAACCCCTTCACACGCCTTGGTCCTCTGCTGTCCATCCCCTCTCCACGTCGCAACCCCCTGGAGGACAGAGCTGTTTGTGTTGAGGATTCAAGTGCTTTGGAGCTCCTTCCCCCTGAACATCCAAAATGTAGAAACCCAAGGGCAATTCAGGCCATTATACCGGCTTTTGGTTCCACCCATCTAACCTTGCTTTGTCGGCCCCTTGATATTACTTGCAGTTTGCTTTAACCGATCGGTTTTTCATTTTCCATCCATACTGTAGGTGTCTTTCGTATCTAGAAACTCACTTTTAACAACTAAAGCTATTGTTAAAGTTCATATGAAAGCAGAGGATACCTGGATTATGTGAACTCGAGTGTACTCGTGCACTTGTCCCGTAAGCGTAACCAAAGAAAGACGTAGGTGAACATAAGCAGGTAGAGAAGTGTGATTCATTCAGAGTGACGTGATTCAGTGGAGTCCCTGGCTCGCTCTGTTCACGAGTCACCAGCACACATAAAAGAGAGAGGATTACAGAACGTTAGAATAGAAAAAAGCAAAAAGATGGAGCAGAAGGTTATGAGGAAAAAGAGGGACAAATGTAAACAGAAAAAGAAAGCAGTGTGCGATTCATTTTAGTTCAGGCTAGTTTGCCCTTCTGTCGCAGAAAAGTCCTAAATGCAGCATTTTCTCTCACGCGAGGCAACAGAATTCATATTTACCTTGAACTTCAGATGGAAGGGAAAACCTGGAGCGAGGGTGAGATCAAAGGGAAAAGGATGAACACAAAACTCAGAGCGAGAGGGACTTTACAAGAGAGCAGAAAAGAGACAGGAGAAGAAGAAGAAGAAGAAGAAGAAGAAGAAGAAGAAGAGAGGGATGGGAGGAATTTGGAAGAAGGTAGAGAGAAGCAGAGACAGCAGGAAGGACGAGTTACTGTGATGGCCTCCAGAAAAACAGGCTCGTTTTTGTGTGTTTGAGTCACGCAAGCCCAGAACTTTTCACCAAATGTCTTTGTGCTCTTTCCCTTTCAATTTGAGATGCAAACACTGACAAAAGCCCACTGACATTTTCTGAGGTAAGTTTTTTCCTCTTTGTGTGTCACTTCAGCGTGTGCGCAAGCATCCGATACTCTGCCAGCTGGTGAGATTTAGACCTCAGCGTGAAACCAAAGGGTGGACAGATGGACCGAACAGTGTCTCCCTCAGTTTTTGCAGCAGTCCCTAATATTCCACCTCGCTCTTCCTCTCACGCTTCGTCTCTCTCTCTCCATCCGTCCATTAGTGAGGAGGGAAGCACCTGCTAACACCTTCTGCCTTAAAATATTACACACCCCAACTACTCTCGCTTTATCATTAAAAAAAAAATGTAAACAGGCTTCATTTTGAACGTTCGGTTGATGCAAATGTACAGTTAGGTCCATGAGCTATGAGGAAAGGGCTCAGTGTTGTCATTTTGCCTCTGTGTAACACCACAGTGGACTTTAATTCAGTCTAAATGTGACTGAAGTGCAGACTTGGAGCTTCATTTCAAGGGATTTGACAAAATAATTGCATTGACTGTTTGGGAATTTCAGAATTTTTTTAAGCATAGTGCCCTATTTTCAGAGGCTCAAGGACAAACTAAAATAATTTCAAATATAAGGAGTGTTTTTAACACTTGAATGAACATCCTTTGCAATCAGTGACTGCCTTCACTGGCTGCCAGTTATCTACTGAATACAATATAAAATATTAATTCTCACTTTTAAGGCCATTCACAACCTCGCTCCTCCATACCTCTGATCTCATTCACATCACCATACCTTCTCGCACCCTCAGATCTTCTTCTCTGCACCTGAATACTCGTTCTGTTCGCCTTATTACCGTGGGTGGGAGAGCGTTTGGTCACTCTGCCCCCCAGTTATGGAATTCACTTCCGCCAGACCTCCGCAATATTAGTCCTCTTCAACACTTCAAATCCAGATTAAAAACTCATCTGTTTAAACTTTGCTATTGCCTGTAAGAAGAAAATGTTGTCCATTTATGTGTATGTTTTATCGCTTGTTTTTAGTATATTTATCTTTTTTAATGTTTTTACTGTTTTAACTGCTCTATTTGTACGGTGACCTTGAGTGTCAAGAAAAGCGCCCTCAAATAAAATGTATTATTATTATTATTATAGCTGGCTGAGGCTTCAGCCATTGCTTGTTATTGACACATTTGACAAACAGACTCACATCTCAAAAACATGGTGTGATAGTTTTTTTATTTTTTATTTTTTACAACTGGGAAGTGTCCCAGGTTTCAAAAGGATTTTTTTTTGTCTGTTGAGCTTCTCTATGGTTGCCAGTTGAGGTGTC
>VUQH01013572.1:8778-21191 GCA_015106775.1 Etroplus canarensis
TGCAAACCTTATCGGAGTTAAACACTATTACAATAAAGAAGTTGTGCTCTTGCGAAAACGTATTCAGAAGAAACTTTGCTGATCTGAGTGCAACTGCAGTCAAACTAAAATCCAGAGCCTTCAGTCACACGGTCGATTTGGGAGCAGGATCAGATCCTGGTGGTATTTTGAATGTATAGCGTTCATGTTGCTATAGTAGCATAGAAGTTATAGTGATGCACAGAATTATTTCGTAATGTCACAGTTTTTTAGTGATATGGCTGGTGCTGTTGTAGTCCATTGTAAGTCTTGTGTGTTTCATGGCTTTTTAAATTGTTTCCCAATCATTCCACATCGGCATCTCGTCCACACTGATGCAGTTCAACGTTATGCAGCAGTTTCATCCTTCCTTAGTGCTGCAAATGGGTCTTTGAGAAGTCTTGCAGCTAATGTCTAATCTGTTATGCAGTGCTGTCTTTTTGACCATTCCACTCTGCTGGATTCAGATTCCCTCACTGAGGCAGAAAGCAAGCTATAACGAATGCACACACTTAGTAGAGGATATCTTCAAGGTAAAACTCACAAGTATTAAACCTATTGCATCTTAAGGTGCTCTGTTTACATTCTTCCAGTATCACCTATGACTATGCGTTGAGGTTTTCCTCGCATTATAGAACTATGTAAAAGTCACTGCATACATTACAAGGTACTGTTTTTCTGTTAAAGCATTTATAAGGTTTCTGGCCCAGTTTCACCTACTTCTTATGTAAATGCAGAAGGAAAAAGTCTGAAGATGGTTAAACTCCAGCAAAAAGACCAGTTTTATGCTAGAGGAATTGTTTAGTGTGGCAATAAAGTTCTTCTATAAACTACAGGTTTTGCTGGAGTTTTGACCTCATTAACGTGTTTAAGAAATAATTTACTGACTTCATGGACCGGTTATAAGATATTGCAACAAAGGATTGCCAGGTTGTGAAAAATCCCTTTTGTGTTTACTGAATATTGTATTAATGTTGTTAAACAGCTATTAAACCATCAGCTATGCCATTTGAAATGTTAATAAAGGTTCCTGATTTCCTCGCTTTATTATAACGCATTAAAGTTGAATTGTAAATGTTTATAAGCTGTTAATAAATAATAAATGGACTCTGATGCAGATACTCTGCAGCTGTTTTCCAGAAACTAAAAAGATGAGTGTCGTTTTACATGAAGATCAGCCAAGGGGGTTTTTCACAACTCTGAAATGGTTGCTTATAAAGGTGATTTATAAGACATTAGGCATGTAACAATCCTGAAACGAGAACAAAATTGCAATACAAATGGAATCACGTTGTGATTCCACATTACAGTGCCCATGAGGAGCTGCTAACACCTATTTAAAGTAGGCTAGTTTGGTGAAATCTGTTTAAAGCTCTTTTGGTTAAAGAGTGAATTGGAAATGCATGACTGTAAGGGAGCTCATTTTTGTTTTTCATCTCCTCTAAATATAACCTGAGGTATAAAAAGAAGTGTGGTTTTGAAAAGTTGTTACACCCCTATAAATTATTCAGTAAACATTCATATTCAGCCTTCTCACAACATGGCAATATTAGAAAGTGGCCGTGCTGGTTCTGTTTTAGATGTCAGTAAAACTTCCTCAAGCCAATTTGATCACTTCTTCGACACCCTGATGCAGAAGAAATGAGTGTCTGCTGGTAAACAGCTGCTAGAATTTTGACGTTTTTCCTCCCTCACGCATTCCATGCTGATCTTAACAAAGCTAATGATGGGTTTTCCAATTGATTTTTGCTGCTGTGATTTTTGGAGTAAGCCATGACATCTGTGCAGAACAGCTGCACAGGGCATTTGGTAACTGATGCGCGCCATCCCTCGCACTAACGAAGCTTCCTTTCTGAGCAAACTCTTCAACGTCTCATTAGCCGCGTGCAGCATTCACAAAAACGTAGAGAGGCTGCTTTTGGTACACGCATGAGTATTAGTTCCTTTTACGCAGCAATAACATTGCTGTTCCGGAGCAGAGCTTCTTTTTGCCTGGTTGGTCAGACACAAACGAGCACAGTGTGGTCCTGAGAATTGCATTTGAAAGGTGTAACACTTCAGAACATGTCAGAAGTGTACAAATAATGTGTAACAGTGCTGACAGGGTGTGTTATTGGTTGGGTTTTTGTGGTATGAATAACTGGTGGCCATTTGTAACCCTACAGTGTCCTGTAATAACGTTGATATAAGGTGTGACTCAGCAGTGTGTTTCAGTGATGTGAAAACAAGGTGTGTGTTGAAGGGTGATACAGGCTCATATTTTGGGTCTTTGGATGACTGTGTTGATAGCTGCATGGGGTATAGGGGAGGGAGATGAAAAATTCAAGACTTCCTGCTTTTGAAGGGCTCATACCAGGGAGCGCTGCGTGTGTGTGTGTGTGGAGCTGAGCTGAGCTGAGCTGGGAGTATGTTTGGCTCGACTTAGCTCACAGCTGAACTCTGCTGTTGGCAAATTGTTTTGCGGACTGCTGTGGTTTTTCCAGCTGAGCCCAGTGTGTTTGCCTTTAGGTTTTTTTTGGATGTGGTGCAGGTACAGGATGAGCATGTGGGTTACTTACCTAATTTGTACTGTTGCACTTTAAAAACCGTGTCACTTGCGAGTCTCATAACCACTTAAGAAAGTAGTTCAAACGTTTTGGTACGTGTGTTTCTTCCTAAAATGTGATGTTAAACGCAGCAGGCCCCAGTTTCTGATCTCCTAATGATCCCATGTCTGTTGAAGAACAACCTTGGGGAATCATAATTTATTGCTCTTGTAACAGTTATTTTAATTGTTCTACAACCCTTTAAAAAACCTAAATGGAAAAACTGAATGTCATTCCCTTCCTGATTGTAATGGATTGGAGGTGGAATTACAGCCCATAATCACCCCACTTATTTAGGATCTACTCTCTCTCACCTGTTCATTTGTGAAGTAGATGTTTGCACCCTTCCTACCCCTCCAGGGCATCTGATCTAAGTTTATTTGACCCAGGTTTGTCTATGTCTATGTTGCCCTGCTTTTGGACTTTGGATGTACATATTGATGAACGTGGCCTCAGGGGCTTTTTTTTTTTCTACAAACAAGCAGAAAGACTTTTGTTGTGCATGCAAGCTAGTAGTACCTGGTGATTTTGTAAACCAGGCAGATTGAAGTATCAGTGGTATTTTGCCAGTTTTTCTTTCAGTCAAGCATGCTGTTTTAATTTTTTTTTTTTTTTTTTGCCATCTATCCGATGTCTGTTCTTTCGGCCTGTTTATTTTTACAGCCTAGTATGTATAAAAGTTAAAACTTTACTGCTTACTTTGATAATAACAAAGCAACAATGTGGACTAAAGTATCAAATTCAAACTATTTTCCCACGAGTGTCAACAGGTTAAACAGCGACTTAATGAAAGGTGCTAAAATGGCTTTATCGTGTCCTCTAAGTAGAAGTAGGCTGATCTGTTGCCGATGTGTTGTGTGACTGTAAGATCGTGTTATTATTTGTATTTATTACACCGTAACCAGCAGCGTTGTGTGTGTGATAAAGATATACTGACTGTATAGCCAACATTTTGCTGTTTATATGAAGGCATATTGAAAAGTTGAGTCTTTTTATAATAAGGAAAGTGTTTCTTTGGCTCTGGGCTCTGAAGTGTAAAAATATTAAACTGTATGAAAAAGAGTATTTGGCTTTTACCTGCATCTCAGTGTTTTTCTTTTAACTGCGAAACATCAGTTTCCTCTCAGAGTTTTCAAAGATGAACCAAGTCTGAGGGCGCCGGCTGTTGTAACTTTGATCTCCTGATGGTCTTTCATCTCACTAAGCATCATGTTGGCTGTTTGATCTGCTGAAATCAGGAGCACTTGTAATTACCACATGATGCCACATACCCAAAATAAAGTTGGTTGTAAAAGTTTGTGAGAATGTACAAAGGACCAGTGTTTAGGTTATTACAATACATGCTACCACTGAGTCAGCACCAAATGATTTTTTTTCTCCTTATGCTTTTGTAAAAACAGCTCCTTTCAAATCAATAAACTTCTCATCTTGAACTCCCTTGTGCTCACTGTTTCTGTGTAAAGTCATCTTCTTTTCTGACTTCATCTTCAAACTTCTCAACATGAGCTGTCCCTCTGATGTACAAATTTCTAATCCTGTTCATCCTGGACCCCCCCCCCCAGTAACAATCTCAACATTTAAAATTCTCCACCTCCTGGCTTTTTGTCAGTGCCACCGTCTCTAAACCATACATCACAGCAGGCCTCACTACCATCTTGTAAACCTTCCCTTTCACTCTTGCTGCTATCCTTCTGTCACAAAGCACCACTGACATTCCTCTCCACCCACTCCACCCTGCCTGCACTCTCTGCTTCACCTCTCTTGTGCACTGATTGTGGCTTTGAATGGTTGATCCCAGGTATTTAAACTCATCCATCCTTCACTACCTCTATTCCTTGTATCTTCAAAATTCCACCTGCCTCCTTCTCATTTATGCACACGTACTCTGTCTTGCTTCTAGTTCTAAGTAATTATTCAAACTTCCTGTGAGTCTCCCACCTGCTTTACCTCCACCTCACTCAAGCTTCTTTCAAAGTGCAGTGAAGAGGGTGTGTAAAATCTGCTGTACTGTACCTTCACACCTTTCCTGCATACTGCATTTCATGTGTTTCCCAGTCAGTCGCAGTATGGTAATGTACCTAGTAAAGCTTCAGCCCTTCAAAGGAAAAACATAAAGCATAAACCATTGTAAATCCAGTCTACCTACTTTGGTGCAAATGAAAGTGACACCAGGTGCACTGGTGTGCTGTTTGTTAGTGTCTGCCTGACTGGTAATAGCTTGAGATGGTACCTGCAGCCCATTCAGGTTTCGCAGGTAGTCCAGCTCTTCCAGGAGGTCACATCCATAAGTGCCGTTGCAAGGAAGTTTGCTGTGTCTTTTGGCACAGTCTCGAGTGTGGGGGGGAAATACAGGGAGAGGAGCCGTTCTCGAGGAGAGCTGGACTGGGCCATAGATGGGCATCAACCCAGCAGCAGGACTGGTATCTGCTCCTTTGTGCAAGGAGGAACAGGAGGAGTGCTGCCAGAGCCCTACAAAATAGTTTGGGTCTCCACAAATGATGGCTTGGACCTCAGAGGGACAATATGTGAAAGTGGCTATATTTATCATAACTGTCAAGAGATTTATTAAAAATGTTTAAAATATTGCGAAGCAGAAGCTTATAGTGGGACATTTGGTTTCACAATGTAAGACTCCCGATAAGTCAAGAATCCAAGAATGATAGACATGAGATGAAACGTGGTATGTTTCTATTCCTGTTCTCGAGTAATTAAAAAAAGATTTCAGAGTGTAAATTTTCTTTCATGTTTGTAAGATGCAGCTGAACTCTGAAGAAATGATTCCTCCTCAGCAGGAAGGAGACCCAACTTGGAGGCTCTGCAGAGTCAGGATGGGCTATTCCAGCACATGAAAGAGGAATAACAGGAGCTCATATCTATGCCGGGTCCTCTCCCAGCAGCTAAACAACTTTATTTTGGAACAGAAGGAACTACCATCTGCCAGGTCCTTTCATCAGACTACTCTGCTGCTGCACATGTAAATAAAGAAAAGGGAACAGCGTCCTATCATGTCACTGTTGTCTCTGAAACGTACTTTAGTTCATGGGAATTGACCAGTGGCAGCATTTGCAACACCTCTGAAGAGTTTACCTAATCATTTCCTGTCTCACACTGTGATAAAAATTCTGTCATATTTGCTCTGCTTGCTTAAGAAGGACGTTGACCTCGTATACATGTGAAACTCTGGCAGGGAAATTACTAAGTGTGATCTGAGTGATCTTGATCAAACAGGGGAGAAACGATATTGTTGCCTCATTTGCAGAAAATGTCTCAGCAGAAAGGCAGCAAGTTGGCGTCTGAGATAAAGTAATCAACTAATTTATAGGAAAACTACTGTGCACAATTAAACAGAGATGAGAGATCATATCATCACCTTGGGGTACACTCAGCACATGGGAGTTGTCGGTTTAATAGTTAATATTATCTCTGCTTAGTTTGAGAGTTTAATATGCACCATGGTGAGAATGACAATATTACAAAAACATTTTAAAAAAGAATTACCAACAGGGCGGGGCAGCATGGTGGTGTGGTGGTCCAGAGTGTACCCCACGTTTTGTCCTACAGCTGGAATAGGCTCCAGCGCCCCCTGTGACCCAGAATTGGATAAGTAGAAAAAAAAAATGAATGAATGAATAGTAAAAGGCCCTTTTCACAGATGACAGTCTATTATGTTACACCAGAAAAAGCTGTGGTGTCTCAGCTCTTTTTATCTGCTTCAGTTTAGCGTATGGTGCATGTTTGGCTTTGAACAAATCAACCTTAATGTGAGTTAGAAATGCCTGGGCTTTTTATGACAAGTCATAACATCTGCTATGGAATAGAGGTGTTGGTTCATGTCACATGGGCAGACAGATTTAAAATGCATTTTCAAAAAGAACGGTTCGAGTTTATTCTGTGCTCAAGTTAATAAAGCAATCACTGGAGCACGTTTACATGGCATGTAGGGAATTCAGATACTTCCAGCCATCTCTGCTGAGACTACTGCCTCTGCAACCCGGACCCAGATATGCAGCACAAAACAGAATAATGGCTGGATGTTTATTTTGTAAATTTTGGTCATTATTATTGTCCAGAAGGAAGGCAAGCAGGGTATGCGTTTGGCGGGCAATGCGATTGGTACCATATGATATTTAAGTGTCCCTCGGTTTTAAAGTCAGAACTGCTGATGGTGATGGTGAAAAAGCTTGATGGTTCAAAAGTGGCACTTTGCAAACCAATGAATGACTCCAAGTAACTATGTCCAACTTTTACATATAGTTTGTTTTTTGGGCACTTAATGGAAATAAGCCATTTTCAACAAAATTGTCCTTACCTCCTGATGTTTCTCCTGCCATATATAGGCATGGCTTTTGTGAATTTCTGAATCTTCTAACCATGTGGTAACACTCAACTGCAGGCGGGAGGTGTAAACTAAGTGATACTTTTGTAATGTGTTGAAACCAATAAATCTTGTTGTTTTGTGATGATTCTTTCCAAATTTCTAAAAATCTGCATTTAACTGGTTGAAAATGGCTCAACACACAGTCTCAATTTGAGGGAAAAAGTCCTCCACCTCTTCATTCTTCTAAGTTCCTGAGCAACTTCTGCCTCACATATCCACACCTCCCTCCCTGCAGCCTGCATGTTTTTCCTCAGAACTGAAGGCGAACTTATTCTGTGATGCCTTCGGTTCAGAATCAGAATACTTTATTAATCCCAGGGGGGAAATTGCTTGCATTGCAGATACTTTAAGTATACATGAATATGAATATGAAGATAATTAAGAAGGTTAAATATGTAAAAATCCAATATTCAGAGTCCAGTTTGTAGCATACAGTAGGTGGTTCAAGGTTGTTTCTAATGAGTCTAACTGAAGCAAGGTAGAGGAAGACTGTAAAAAGAGTGTTTCTAGCTTGCAGTAACCAGAGTTAGTAGACCCTGTGATATATCATTTTGACTGATAACACAGCTTGCATATTCTATTCATGATTTAAGACTTTCACCCCACTTCTCCATGCAGCATGTTTGATGTTCTTGGATATTTTTAGGCTGCCCTACTGCAGACACAGCATTTTTAACATCTACCTGTAGAGTTTCCTTGGTTTCAAGTCAGGGCATCATGAGAACCTCTTCAACCCAGCCACAGGGGCTCACAAGCCTAGTGCCAGTCCCAAGCCTGGGTAAATGGGGAGGGTTGCGTCAGGAAGGGCATCCGGCATAAAATCTTTGCCAAATCAAATATATGGATTCATAACACGACTTCCATACCGGATCAGTCGCGGCCTGGGTTAACAACGACTGCCTCTGGTGCCGTTAGCCAACAGGGTGCCGGTGGAAACTATGCTACTGTTTGCTGAAGACCAAGGATGGGGAGAGGGGGAAAGTGTGTTAGGAGGCAGAGAGAGAGAAGGAAAGGTAGGAGGCATGGATGTAGTGAAGGAGGACATGCAGAGGGTTGGTGTGAGGGAAGAGGATGCAAGGGATAGGGTGAGCTGGAGGCAGATGACCCGCTGTGGCGACCCCTAACAGGAGCAGCCGAAAGAAGAACAGGAAAGCATCATGAGAACCTCTTCAAAATATCCCGCTTGCATTCCTTAAAGTGGATAATGGTGGATTTTCAGGTCTGCTTTCGATCATTGTCCTGCTGTTAAAGCCTTCACGCTTTGAAAATTTGAAAACCACAGAGATTTTTCCTAACTCACTCAAATGATAACTGATGGTATTGTCACAGTAAGGCATTATCCCTTAGGGTGATCCAAGTGGGTGTCTTGGCAGAGCTGAAGGAAGCAGCGGAGAGAACTGGTAAGTCGGGGCATAAGCAGGAGTACACAAAAGATGAGCTTTGACATGGCCTGGCTTACAACACGGAGTGCAGCTAACCATTCTATCAGAGTGTGGAAGGAATTGCTTGGCCTAAGTGTCCAGGTAACAAAGTATGAGGAATGGGCGTGGAGCCATACTCAACCCCAGACACACCTGTGAACTAAGCAAATGAGATTATCTGCCCACACCCAAACCAGGGAGAGGTAGCGAGACAGATAGAAAAAAGCTGGTCTGAAGCTGGAGAACAGGGGACAATGATATATATGTCATATTATTTCACAACCTAGAATATGACTTTCCTCCAGTGAGATGTTGTCAGTGTTTGTACTACTTATTTACACTATATGGACAATAGTATTGAGACATCTTAATCATTGAATTCAGGTGTTTAAGTAATTTCCGTCTGGGGATTTAATAAAGTATTCTGATTCTGATTCTGATTCCAATTCAGGTGTATAAAGTGAGCACCTGGCAATACAGTCTGCTTTCACAAATTCATTTCACACAATCATTTGTGAGAGAACAGGTCATTCTAAATAGCATGTAATGTAGCATGTAATAGCACATTGCAAGAAATTTCTTCCCTCCTAGAGATTCTGTGATCAACTGGAAGTGGTATTATTGCAAATTGAAAGTGTTTAATAACCACAGCAACTCAGACATGGCGTGGCAGATCACATAAGGTTGGAAAACGGGGTCACTGAGAGCTGAGACCTCTGGCATTACCTGTGCTGGGAGCTTCATGGCATGGGTTTCCATGGCTGAGCAGCTGCATGAAAGCCTTACATCACCAAACACAATGCCAAGTGTGGGATGGAGTATTGTAATGCACGGTGTCACTGGACTCTTCAGCACTGGAAATGTGTTTTGTGGAGTGATGAACCACACTTTCCTATGTGGCAGTCTGATGGACAAGTCTAGGTTTAACGAATGCCGGGAGAACTTCACCTGCCTAACTGAACTGTGCTAATGGCAAAGTTTGGCGGTAGAGGAGGGATGATGCTATAAAATTTTTTTCTAGGGGCCAGCCTGGATCTTATAGCTTCAGTGAAGGGAAATCTTAATGCTTCAGCTTACCAAGACATTTTGAACAACTCTACGCTTCCAGTTTTGTAGGAACAGCAGGGGGAAGGCGAGGTCCATAAATACAGAAACTTGATTGGATGGGTTTTGTAAGGAATAATTTGACTTGACTACACACAGCCCTGATCACAACCCCACTGAACACCTTTGAGATGAACTCAAATGGAGATCGCAAGCGAGACCTCTGTCCAACATCGGCATTTAACTTCAGAAATACTCTTCTGGACAAACGGACAAAAATTCCCACAGACACACTCCAAAAGCATAAAAGAAAGCTCTCCCAGAAGAGTGGAAACTGTTATAGTTGCAAAGGGGGGACCAACTCCATATTACTACATATGGATTTGAAATGGAATCTCATAAAAGCTCCTGTAATGTGTAGGTGGCTCAATGCTTTTGTCCATATATTTGACTTAAATCCCTAGAGCCATTATACAGGGCTATTTTGTCTTTCCCATAACCCTATAATACATGATAGGAAGTCATTTTCAACAGCATTCCGGAGACAACATTACCAAGGATGTTTTTTTTTTTTAACTTTTTTCTTGTAAGGGTAAGATATGGCAACTGTTTCAGGAAAAAACTGTTATTTCATGCCACTGGATTATGGTGATATGGTTTTAAGGAAATGCCAGAGACTTGAGATAACAATGACTGCGCATATCTAAGACTACATTCTCACTGCAGGCAATTCCGATTTTTTGCTGAGATCCAATTTTTTTGCACGGTCATTCACATTATAACTTAAATGCGACCGCTATCAGACTCCAACGCCAATGATCTCTGGCCCTAAAGAAGAAAGCATGAAGTCACACACAGCTGAAGTAAACATGTTACACATGTCAGCATGGGAGTAAAAATTAACTTTCTTTCCAGTCCATCACCGCTGTCTGCCATGCTGCCATGTTTTGTGTATCGTTGACATTTGATCTTGCGGCGTCCTGCCTCCCCCGGTGCAGAATTATGACGTCTGTCTCACTTCAGTGATGGAAAAGTCGAATGAAATGCAACATGACCGTTCAGACTGAGGTCACTTTGAAAAACATGAAATATGTATCTGATTTAGGACCACATATGGATGTGGCCTGAATCCGATTCGAAAAAATGGGATCTGGGCTGTTCAGACTGTCATAGAAAAATCAGATATGTGTCACATATGGGCAAAAAAAATCGGATTCAGGCCACTTTTGCCTGCAGTGGGAACGTAGCCTAAGAGTTTCAACATTTTAACATGGGAGTCTATGGGGATTGACTCCCTTTTGGAACCAGCCTCAAGTGGCACCTAGAGGAACTGCAGTTTTTGCCACTTTCACGTTGGATTCATTTTTCAGCTCAGAGGTTGCACCTTGAAACAAGGTCAACTGTGATTTTGAATTTTCCCACTGATAATTCAACCTTCATGGGTTACTTGCTCTTCATGTTAGAAGTGGGAAGTAAATTCTCTCTTTGTCCCTCCTCTCTCCACCAACAGGTGTGCACGTGATAGTTTTGTAGTGGTTGGATAATGCTACATGAAACAAGCTCAAAATTTAACACTATCATATCCCTGCCCCCTGTGCCTTCTAAAATACAACTTTCAGTGTATGTGCCTTAGAGGTTTCAGGATTTCCAGTCACACACTGTAAGCTGTCAGTGAATGTCCTCTATCTTTTTAAGCACAGAGCTGGCCTCTGAAGAACTGCACAAACACTGCAGCTGCATGGGTGGAACAAACACTTGTCCTGGAGGAAAAGGAGATCCCCTCACTGGTCAAAGAGGAGCAGCTGGATAAGTGCCTTAGTCTACATGTGGAGGCCAATATGTTCAACAGTGTTAAAGGGAAATATCTTAAATCAGACCACTGACAACACAACAAACATAATAAGAGTGATTCTTCTTGTCCTCATTATAGTACTGAAATCTTTGTGGCATTAGAAGAGCCACTAGGGGAAGAAAAGTCCTATTTGGGTAAAAACCTTTGAAAAAGACTCTTATTTGATAAGGCATGTAAACAGAGCAAAGGGTATAACACCATTAAATGCAAGCAATTAGACCAAAGGTTCCAGCTAGTCAATTAAAAAGTCACACAGGTAATAATTATGTTAAACTATTTGATTGGACTGCGAGATAGACACCAGATTTTTGCTGAAAAGTTTTACAGCTGACATTCATGAGACAGAAAAGTCGACTAGAAAGCAAGTGGACACACATGAGAATCACATGGAGGACCCTGAAATGCATTAAATATAAAAAGGAGTCTGACGAAAACTGCAAGCTCGTTCTGCTTTGATTTGCGTGGTACTTTCGCTCAGAATTCTTACCCTACCTTTTTGCAAGCAGTGATCTCAAATTATGCACGGGGACACAACACAAAAGCTCAAACAAGCTATTTTGAAGCATGACTTGTGGCAAAACTGTTCATACAAATTCGAAGCTGATGATGAACATGGAGGTTCACAAGTATCATGACTGCACATCCATCCAAAACTGTGTGGACAGGGCCTGGAAGGGAAAAACTTGAAATGGTCAGAGAACACCAGAGTCTGTGCCTATAAGACTGAAAGTGGTCACCCAGTGCTTACACACAGGGGATTATTGGGGTTCTGTCCATAATGGAGGGTCTTTGACATCCATCATATTCATTCATTTAAACTGCTTATCCAGTGTAGGATTGCATAGGGTCTTTACCTCACAATGTTGAGTGCCATGTTGCTGTAAATTTGCACTGTATTGACAGAACTGAATTATACTGAAAGAAAACCTTCTTAGCACTCATACATTTCATATAAAATAAGCTATGCATTTCACAAAAGATAATAAGCAGTATATTTTTTAATTTTAGACACATTTAAAAGAAAATTTTCTATATATAAAATTTATATATATATATATATATATATATATATATATATATATATATATATATATATATATATATAAAATTTAGTG
>VUQH01013619.1:3745-17160 GCA_015106775.1 Etroplus canarensis
ATCTTTATTTTAAAAAAAAAAAACCAAAAACCCCCCCCCCCCCAAAAAAAAAAAAAAAAAATTGTCCATGTCCAGCTAACTGTATATATGTTAGCAGATTGACCAAGCACTCTTCAAGGAGTGAAAAGAGCACATCGAGCTCTGTTTCTACAAGAACTCTTAGAAATAAAGTCCCAACTAAACTTGTCATGAATGTCAAGAATACAATTTCTAAATACTTAACTTATTTAAACACTCTCTTTCTCTCCTTCAAAGAGAGTACTGAAAATCAGCAGTTCTTTGAAAATCAACACATCTAACTCAGCCCCAAACAACTGACATTATATACCTTTGAAAATATTTTCCATCTATATTAAGTATTAAAAAAATCCAACAGAGAGATAAAAACACACCAAAACAGCAAATTGCAATCCAAGAAAATGTTACTTAAAGACTGGTGTAAAATTATTTAACTATATATATGCATTTCATATTTGGTAAATGGACTGGTACTCATATAGCGCTTTTCTATTCTAACTGAGCACTCAAAGTGCTTGTTTTTTACTACAAGCCTAATTCACTCATTCACACACACATTCACATAGCGCTTTATTCTATGCCTTTAAGTGCATTTAACCACCAACCTTCCTGTTGGAAGACAACCCACTCTTCCTCCTGAGACACAGCCACCCGAACACACATTTCTGCAGACCTTCTTTGTTTTATGAGTGAAATGATTTGGCGTGCAAATAAAATGCAACTCATTCAGTTACAAGCTACACAACTATGAACCTACCTACAGTACAGGTTATTTTGTAGTGATGTGTGTCACGCCTCATTTTATTAAACTGTATTTTTGCCTGCTAATTTAAAATGAGTACCCCTGCTTGCAAAACAAACAAACAGAAAACCTACAAATCATATCAGTGTGTTTCAAAGCCATTTTTGCATTTCACACACTCAGAGTTTACTGATCATTGCTTCACTTACAGTACAGCATGAGAAACAAGTGCCACAATTTTCCCTCCCACAGCTTCTGTTTACTGCCTTATAAATAATTGCTCTCCCCCACCTGCTCCGCTGTGGGTCTAAGTGTTTGCTCCACAATACACATCTGAAGCTTGAATAAATGAAGTGTAACCATATCATGTCAAAGTCTGAGTGTTCACCTTTATATGTCATACGGAAAAAAACAACTACTGGAAAAAAATGATCATAACTAATTCAATCTGGTCTGTCTCACATGAGGGTGTACTCTTTAGCAGCTCAAACTGAGCAGATTAAAGAATTTAGACCATACAGTAATAAGATAATCTCATTCCTTAACCCTCTGAAGCTGAAATGTGTCATCTTCTGAGAGGAGGGGAAAAACAAGACACTAGAAGTTGAGAAGAAAACATAAAATTCTTTTTGACACCTATCAGATTCTGTCAAGGCTGGAAAGAGGATGGATGAGTGCTTGGTAAACACACCCACGACTTCCTGTAAAGCTTCAGCTGGAAAAATCAGACAGGAGACGCGCTAAATCAAAAAGTAACTTGTCTGGTTATCATGTCTGCATTTGGCTCTTTAAGTTGCCTCCTCTGATGTACATTTACACCCACAGCACATCACAATGCAAAGCCCATCCAATGTCTATGAACTACTTTGAACGATCTCAACTAATGCATAAAACATAACCACCTACACTTAGGGAAGGTGTCAGTGTTTGATAATAATAATAAAAAAAAAACTCTGACATATTACCTCGCCGGAAACTAGATTCTCCCCAAAAGGACTTTTTAATCTTTCACCAGAATTCATGCTGAAAAACAACACAACAACTCTCCCTCAAGTAGGATCCAATTCACATTATACGATATTTGTCAATGCATGCTTTCCCGGAATCGAAGCGGGATGATTAATGTGTCCATGAAAAAGAGCGAGAAAAGCAACATATAACGGGACATTGGAGGCAATAAATAAGTAATGTGCTTGGAAATCCCAAAACGCATTTTCATGTTGTTTTGTAAAGCGACCTGAAATCTGTGGTCAAGCAGAGACTTGATCTTTCTGAAGGTAAAAAAGGGGGCAGTAGATATGCAATCACATCTCTACAGGGCACATACTGGAGTATCTCCGTCTCCTACCCAGCTTCATCTGCTTCCATTTGCACAAACCAGCATCGATGACAAGGCACACATATACCACCCTCTTCCCTATTCCAACATAATCTGAGCTCACTCTGGGCAGCTTCCTAGTCATCCTTTGATGATAAGAAAATATGGAACAGTTTCTAATTTATCGCAGCCTGCAGGCCTTTTTCCCCTTTGTGCTATCAGTCGCATAAGCTGCAGAGAGAAAGCATGCACACCCTAATCCAACATTGTATCATCCGCACAGCATCTTTAGATAGCTCGAGTTAAAGGAAAAGGCTGGAAAAAAAGCCATTGTTATTTAATAAGCATCAGGAAAGATTTAGGGAATGAGTAATGGATCTAATTTTAGGACCTCATGATGAACTGAAGACATTTTCTCTTGGGGGATAGTGAGGATCTCTTGAATCACTGGTCTATGAAGATTAAACTGGACAAAGAATTTTGGGGGCTGGTGATGCTGATGCCATTCACTGGGTTTCAGGCCTTAATCCTTTACTTTTGGTGCTGGAAAACTGTGCTTTTCTAGAGCTGTATTTCATACGTACCACATACTTTTAAGTATTCAATAAAAGTGTGTTTAGCTCCCTAGTTTACACTCCCACAAGGACCTATGCACAGGTTGGGAACTGTGTTGGGTAAATTTTTTATCCTAATTTTATCCTGTGAAATCTTTTCACCCAAGCTTCATAATTCTAGCTGCGCTCAATATAAGATCCCATTACAAGATCCTATTATCACTCTTCGTTAATTTTGACCAGTTGTATATGAAAAAGAGAACTTAAAGAAGAATTAATTATATTCTTTAAAATGTCAGCAAACATGACAAAGTAAAATATCCCTACATCCATGAACTCATGGTGACATTCTCAAATGACTTGCTTTGTCCGGCAGACTGTCTAAAACCCAAAGAAATTCTGTGTCTTATGAAAGAGTGGTAAAACCAAAAATCATTCCCATTGAAGCAGCAGGATTCAGTGAATTTTCAGTGGCAGTTCTGTGAAAGAAAGCCTGGAAGAATCAGAAGAAAAGGATGAGAGTGAAATGTGAAGACTACAGAATCCAAACACCATGCTCAACGAGTACAATGAGTTGGTTGGCTGTGATGTTGCCATCACAGCCAACGAAGCTGTCTTCTTGCTGCTGTAACTCTTCAACTGTCTGTGCCTTCTAAATAATTTAAACACCTTGTGAACACTCATAACACGGGTTATGTGGCAATGTAAGTTTTATTATGATAATTACACGATTTCCTCCAGTCACAGCAGCTCCAGTTTCTCGAGAAACTAAGAGGGTTTATAAGTGCAAACTGTAAAATTCAGGGTGCTGTAAATTACTTATTTGGTTCATGTATCTGCATGATATGAAGAATATCTGTGATATGCTGTAGCAGTGTACTGTAATGACAATTTGACTTGTGGTGAAAGGAAATACTGAAGTTTGCATAATAATTACACAGTTCCTGTGCCTTTTTGCTTTGATCAATACAATGCTAACACAGACCCCAAATGTTTGACAGTCTATGCCAGGGATTTATTCGTTACTGCTATAAGTGATACAATATATGGACAAAAGTAGTGGACCACAAAAACATCACATCTAAGGGAGTTTTTATAACATCCTATTCTAAATACACTGGAAATAATATGGAATTGGTTCCCCCGTGCAGCTATAACAGCTTCCACTCTTCTAGGAATGCTTTCTACTAGATTTTGTCTGTTTGTTTGTGGGAATTTCTGCCCATTCATCCAAAAGAGAATTTCTAAATTCAGTCACTGATTTTAGATGAGTGGGCCTGGCTCGTTCTTTCACACCAAACTCATCCAACAATGCCCTTATGGACATTGCTTTGTGCACTGAGGCACAATCATTCTGGAACAGAAAAGGACCTTCTCAATCTGTTCCCACAAAGTTGGAAGCATACAATTGTCCAAAATGTCTTGGTAAGCTGAAACATTAAGATTTGCCTTCACTGGAACGAAGAAGCCCAGGCCAATCCCAGAAAAAACAACCCTATAGTATTATCTAAAGCTTTTAGGCTGCAATATGATTTACTGTTTATTAAACTAGGCTAATTTTGCTGTGATTCAATTGCAAAAATACAGGTAGGATGGAGAGTGGCCTTTATAGCTTTATAGCTCCTCTGTTTTAAAGTAGGCCTAAACATACTAACAGATATTGTTTTCCTTTGCTTCACAGCTATTCTTTGTTGGCAATAATAATAAGTAAAAATAACAGGCAAATATATCATCATCATCATCATTTTAGTTCTATAATTTCAAAAATGCCACAAAAATTGTAATAATGAAAATACAATGTTAAAGTACCGAATACTCATAAATAGCACAATGCAGAGTAGCCACATGTGGTAAAAGAATTTACACCTTTTAGTAATGCTGATAAGCTAATTTACACTTAATAGCCGGTGTCACTTGCATTTTAAGACTCAAACATGTTTTACAGGTCTACACAGATTTCTTCGGTCAAAAACTACTTAAAAATAATAAATCATGCTAAAGAAATAAATTGTTTCTTACCAACATGCTTTAGTGAAGAAGGTCAAATGTTAGTATGCTGAGTGGAAATGAATGGCACGTGTAGATTAAAAAGAAGTTTCTTATTAATGGCATTTCAAGCTGTCATTTGTTTTGTGTACACTGCAGATGCTAATGTGTCAAGAATTTTTTCCTCAGTAAAAATGGTAAAATATATTTCCTTTCTTTATTTATTCATTTGGAGGGAGGGTCTATTTAAAGTCTAACTGGAAACTTAACACACACAGTAATGGTCAGTAATTTTAAGACATTAAACCTAACAGAAAGGACACTTTGGACTTGAACAGAGCATATTCAATGCATTTTTCCAGTCAATTAGCCAAAATATTTTAAAACCTGACTTTTAATTTGACATTTAGTCTTTTTTTAAAGGACTTAGCTAAAAAAGATGTGAATTAATTGCATGTAGTGCATCATAGGCTTTAGTGTGACCCCCAACAAACACACACAAAAAAACAAAAAAAACCCCAAACATATCTATTTTCATGATCCATGAATCTCATCGCTGCTTCTTTCCCCCCCCTCAAGTGAATTATTGCTTGTGCAGCCGAAGTGGTTCAAACTGCCCACATTAACCCACCCTGTTGCTTGGACAAGCTAACCTTATTTCGTTGTCCAATCTATCTGGGCCAAAGTCAATACAAACAGTGATTTTTCATGGTCCTGGCAGGGGCAAATTAGTCTCCCAAACATACAGCAGCACTGCTTAGACAAGGAAGAGAATTCATTGACTCTGTCCAAAAAGAGGATGGGAGATGGGCTTTTTTTTTTCTCCTCTTCTCTGTAATACCAACTGCAGCTGGGGTCTCCTGACAGACCTTACCAAGCTGCTCTTGCTGATAACGCTGGCTAGACAGGCAACAATGAAACAAACACTGTAACCAATTACACAGGCTACGGATAGAGACGAGCATTTAGAGAAACACAGCTGACCACAGCTCCATTGAGATGGCCTCAATCTCACTTTAATTACATTTAGGATGTTATAGTGCATCACCAGTTAATCAGAGCACCAAACGAGATCCAGATGGATGCTGGGTGACAGGAATAGCACTGTTTGTTGAATGGATGCTGCTTAGAAAGCTGGGATTATATTTGTGTTTGCGATTTAGTGTTTTGCTCTACATTGCAGCGTGGCCTGTTCTGAGCTGCAAGAGTGAATTAAATAGCTGTTTATAGTGCTGCTTCGCAAGTAGCACAGATGAATTATGCCGCTGCTTTTTATTCTCAGAGCCATGCTTTTGAGATTTGCATTAAGCCTTCAGACTTTAAAAAGGACAGAATACCATTAGCGTAATTAGGCCGTGTTCTGTGAAAAATATAAAAATCAAGTGAAGTAAAAATCTGACTGTTCGAATGTAAACACAAGACAAGCACAAAAAGCACCTTCGTGTACGTACATTTGACTCCAGAGGATGAGGATGTGGGAGGTCTGGAGGATGAAGAGGAGGAAGAGGAGGATGTTTTGATGGGGAAGGAGGTCTTTCCACGGCGGGAGGAGGGAGCGAGCACCCTGGAGCGTTTCAGCGGGATCACAGCTCTGGGTGGGGGTGCCACTCTTCCATGGTAGTCAAAAAGCCTCAAGAGAAGAAAAACTATAATATTACACTTGACTTCTTACACATTTTCCATCCTTTGTAAGAGGCCCTATAGCATTCAGCAAATGTCCATCTAAAGGGTTTTCCGCTTCATCTCGCCATTACTTCTTTCTAAACCCTCATCTCTGTATTGTATCAGAAGATAGATTTGCTATGGATTTCTCTTGAGTTTCTTCTCTAACACAGTGCAAGTAAAACAAAAGGCAGACATTACAGTTCAAATTTCCTGATATCCTTTCTGTGCCACAGAAGGGCTACTGCATGCATGAAAATAATCTCTTCACATATACTTTGTGAGTGAAGAGGATGAAATGAAGAGGGTGCTTAATGTCAAATAAAAGTGTCAGCTCTGACTGTTCACAGTGACACCAGATTGTCATGGCTCTCAACAAGTCTGACATTTTGAAAATAGGAACTGTCTCCACAGATAAGCACTCTGATCACTGGTGGATAAAACAAGTGTTCCTTTATCAGCATGTTGATCTGTTTAGTCTGTATAACAAGTTGACTATCAGTGTACCTCTCTAGGAAGGTCGCTGAATATAATTTCACAGGCAGTTCACAATCAATCAAAATCTGTTCTACGAACCATTTGCTGGAACCCAGAGCTGATACTGTCCAGTCATAGTTTCTCAATTGTTATCACAGCCCAACTGGCCTGTATAGCTTTGGATTTTACACAATAATTGAAGGCAAAAACAGTTGCAGCTAATTACCTCGCTACAGCAGTAACTATTTTGAAAGGAAAGTTTTAAGAAATTAATATTAAAAAAAACAACTTATTCTAAGAACCTATAATTATCTTTCTACCTGGAAGTGAAGGTTATCCAAACATTGGAATGAGCTCACTCTCATAATGTTTGTGCATTTTGAGATAAAATGAAACAGTTAATTAACTTTAATTTTGCTCATTTTAACAAAAGACAAAAGAGAGTTCCTTGGGGAAAACATTAGATCAGTAAGTGGTTGTTATAGCACATTTCTAGCTCCTGAATGTCTGAAAGTCAGTCCAGAGAAACCCATCTACATGAGAGCAACTTAAGAGAGACACTAGCAACTCTCCTTGAAAAAAAAATGTGTTAAAGTCTGTCCATAAAGTCACGAGCTTCATCACTAGCCACTGTGAGGAAAAAGCTGCTAAAAGCATCTTGAAAGTCTAGTGGAGAAAAACACTAAGTTGCAAAGCAGCAATCTAGTCATATACTACTTGCTGTGGGTTTACAGGCTACTTTTAAAAAGCCAGTTTATAACCAGCACTGCAGTATTTCCCCACTGTGTGGAACGAGGTCCTTCAGTTCAGTTAGGAATTTACATGCCAGAAGTCTTCATATCCTCATTCAAAACCATTTTCTCCTGTAATGAATGTTAATACACTTAAAAAAAAAAAAACGTTGCACTTAAATAGCCAAAACAGAAGCGAAAATAGTTTCTTTGGTCAAGGAACAATTTTTGTTACTTCATGTAGGCTTGATAGAAAGTTATTCACAGATTTGAACTTCCTTGATCAATAAATCCCTTGCAACATATTGTTAGAAAACCAACAACACCGAAAAGAGAGAATTCATGAATAATAATTTAAGTTTGATTATTTGAACACTTTTGGACATTTACTGTATAACTAGGGATGTCATCAGAACTAATAATTATTGTAACATTTTATTGTAACCAAAATTATGAAAACGCAGCAGTACTTGCCAGGGCATCTCTGAGCTACTGGACAGATTAAGGTGCAACTTGGTGGGGTTGGGTGGACATAATGTCCCAGATATGTTCTATTAGATTTAAGCCAGGCAAGCATGGCTGCCAGTCAGTGGTATCAATTCCTTCATCCTCCAGGAACTGCTTGCATACTCTTGGTGAATAAGGCCAGGTATTGTCGTGCACCAAGAGGAACCCCGAGTCCACTGCACCAGCATAGGATCTGGGTCCAAGGACTTCATCCCAATACCTAATGGCAGCCAGGGTGCTTTTGCCTAGCCTGTAGAGGTCTGTGCCATCACTGACCAACCACCAAACTGGTCATGCTAATAGATGTTAAAGACAGCATAAGATTCTCCACAGATTCTTCAGACCCTTTCTTGTCTGTCATGTGCTTAGAGTAAACCTTCTCACGTTTGCGAAAAGCACAACGTGCCAGTGATGGACCTGCCAATTCTGGTATTTCATCGCAAATGCCAGTGAAGCTACATGGTGTCGGGCAGTGAGCACAGGGCACACCAGAGGATGCCCTCATGAAGTCTGTTTCTGATTGTTTGGTCAGAGACAATTACACCAGTGGCTTGCTGGAGGTCATTCTGAAGGGCTCTGGCAGTGCTCCTCCTGTTCGTGTTCCAGCTACAAGTGTTCTATTCTATCTTTAAGAAGAAGAAGGAAGCCCACATGGCACAGTCAAAACTACAGGTGGGAGATGGTGACTAGTGCAGCTGCCAGGATTGCTCTGCTAGGTTTGTTAATAAGAAAGGCAGTTGGGGACTTGGGTACACAAAGTACTTTGCATTGAACAGAGATGGCTAAGGAGTTACAATTGATGCTTGGTATGTTTTAGACCACTGACGGAAATACTTCCACTTTAGTAAAGCACCTAAAAGTGACCAACATCCAGATCTATTCAAAGAATTCATAGTTTCATTTTATATTAATGAAATCCAAAGTATTATTATTCTTGTTTCATCCTGAAATATATTTATATTTGGAGATAGCTGGCTTTGCCGTTGTGAGATCAGCTATGTTCCACAGGCTAAAATGTTTGCAGTCCTTACCATTTTATAAATGCTGAAGCTAACATAATATAACAAATTTTATACTGCTTAGAAACAGCACTGATATGTTGGTATTCCTTTCAAAAAGCCATGAAAAATGACCAAAAATGAATCGAAAACCCTTCGCAGCACTCATTGCCGCATGTACATGAATTGTTGCACTACCGGCACGTAAATCATAGAGATGAATTCTGTTTCTTACTGCTGCTGCTGCTTTTCTTTAAAGGCACCAACCTTTGTAATATTCACATGCTTTTAACGAAGAAGTTTATGTTTATAAGTACATGGGATTATCCTTTTTATTAAACCCCAGTATCACATTTGTTATTGACAATCAAGTAATTTTACTGGTATTGGTACGACTATAACATTTCTGGTATTGTGACATTCCTGCGTATAACAGTAACACTAACAACCTAATACTGTAACAGAAAAACAATGCTATTTTTGGGCTGGCCTAGCCAGTAGATGTGCTGCATATTAAAGACTAACTCTAAAATATTCACATTTTAAAAAACAGTGGGCTTGTTGCTGATAAAGTCTGGTAGGGAAAGTTATCATTGTTTCAGAAATTACAGTTTCAAATGGTAATTCTGCTACTTTCACAGATTTTGCTCCTCTACAACAGTAGCTAAATAGGGTGGGACTTGGGTAAAAGTCAATAGTTTTCTTAAATCCCATATTTGATATCATATCGGGACAATATGATAAACTGTACCTACCTGCTGTAGAAATCATCCCTGTAGTACTCGTAATCAAATTCATAACCACTATTAGAGAGACAAAAGGGGAAAAGGGCACAGAGAAAAGAAAGAGAAAGAGATAAAGAATGGGGTAGATTGTATTAAAAGGAGTTGTAGACTTGTCAAAAGTAAGCAGATGAAACTCATACTGTTTTGACTCAAAAGGACACGCTCTAGTTGATGCCTAAAGCCCATCACGGGTTAAGCAGCAAGCCTAAGCCAAGCTGGCATGCAAAGACCACAGATCAAGAAAGATCAACAAAAAGTTTCAAAGGGCAAATACAGTCAGAGAAGTAAAGGGTAAAAAAAAGTATTTTTTTAAACCCCAGAGCTGAAAATCAATGTTGCATGCTCAGGATGACAACTGATTAAGAATTCAGGGAAAGAAATAAAATAAAGAGAAGAAGCGAAGAGAAGGCACTGTTTTGAAATGCAGCTATACTCACAGGAATTTTAATTAGGATTAATGTATTACTTTTTCAATTTAGAGGAGTGTAGTGTTGGTTTTTGCCTCTTCTGTTCCTGTTCTATAATTACCATATTACACCCTGGCTCATTTCAGCTGCAGCTATAAATTGCAAATAAGGGTTTATAATAACACAATGTACAGACTAATAAATTACTAAAATAAGATGTGTAAAAAACAAACAATTCAGAAAAGCGTCAATTGGTGGGAATACAAGCGTTGTCTATGAACAAAAAATTGGAGTAAAAGGATCCCAGCAAATAGAACATGTCCAGACCTCTGTCACATTGGAGTGAAGTAAACAAGCACTGCTTTGATCTGACTGTAACCAGGAGATGTGTATGGGGCAGAAAATCAGGGTCATGCTTAATGAAGCATACAAAACAGTCTCTCCTTTGAAATTTACAGGCCTGTGCTGAATAAACTTCAGTCAAAGCTTTAAAACTCAATTAGAAAGAAAAAACATAACATAATAGGAATACATATTAATATTACTGCGCATTTACATCAGCTGGAGCGGCAGGATGTGGAAGATGGTTAATATTAATGACATGAACCTCTGTGGGACCATGCTGGAAAGAGGGAAAGTCTTACCTGTAAACAGCTGAGAGCGGTCTTTTGGAGCCTGCTTTAGGCCTATATGGTTTGGGCTCGCCGGCCATGTTTATGTCTGTAAAAACACAAAGAGAAACAAATCACCTGTCAGTCATGACAATCTTTAACGATGTTAGTGTTTTTCACTGTAATGGTAAATGTAGTCTCTACAGGTAACACTTTGACATTTATAAATGGTTTATTTCTTCTTTTGTCTGCTCCCTTCAGGGGGTTGCTACAGCAGATCATCTGTCTCCATCTCACCCTATCCCCTGCATCCTCTTCTGTCACACCAACCCTCTGCATATCCTCCTTCAATACATCCATGAATCTTCTGGTTTTCCTCTTTTCCTCCTGCCTTGTGCCTCCATCTTAAAAAAAAAAAACATTGCCCAGTATATCCAATATTCCTCCTCTGTATATGTCCAGACCATCTCAAACATGCCTCTCTGACTTTATCTCCAAACTTCTCAGCCTGAGCTGAGAATACTCATTTCTAATCTTCTCCAGCCTGGTCACTTCCAGCAAAAATCTCCTCCAGCCCCACCTCCTGTCTTGCCAGTGCCTCCATCTCCAAACCACACATCATAGCAGGTTTTGCCACCTTCTTGTAAACCTTCCCTTTCACTCTTGCTGCTACCTTTCTGACACAAATCACCCCCGACACTTGTCTCCAACCACTCCACCCTGCCTGCACTCTTTTCGTAGCATGACTGTGCAGTCTAAGACACTAGACTGTGGATGAAATCTCTTTGGGGGCATTTGGGGGTTCATATCACACTGCTGCCATTAGTTTAGCCCAAGTATGAGGGGTCCACAAGCCAGTGTACGCTGTGATGGAAATTCTTAAATAAGGAGTCTCGATGGGAAAAGGTCCATTGCTGCAGCTTTATTTGGTGGCTTGTGTACACAAGGAGGACAACACTGAGACATGTGTAGTCTCAGGATGCCCTGTTGACAATGCCTCCTAATTCCCCTTAAACAGACTCCAGTGGGTGGATCATTAGCATGAAGTAACAAAGAGACAACAATGCAGAACTCCTAACACCCCACCATGTGGTGCTGTTTGTGGTTCTTCTCACACCTGTTGGTCCTTCCTTAAAGGAAACTTGTCTGTGTGATTCAATCTAAGCATTCTACACCATGCCCCCCCCTCGGAGAATCCTGTCTCAGACCCCAATAAGCATTCCACAGTGAGTGGGGACCGGCAACATGGAGGATGTCATCATTTGGGGAAAGGCCCCAATAGAGGTCAAAGTGAGAGTCTCCTCTCTGTCTCCAGGTTAAACAAAGGCCTTCAGGTGTGAGAGTCATCCTGCAGTGCATGTCTCACAGAGGTCACACAATTCTATTCCCTAGGTCACACACAGGAAATATTCATATAGCAAGAGAGATTATACGATTCTTATATGAAATATGGACAAAGAACATAACTCCCATGACAACTCCTAATGCCGGTCCCACACAAAGATAAATGGGGAGGGTCAAGAACAGTGTCAAATCTGTGCCAAATCAAATATGCAGATCATTAATAAGATTTTCATACGTTTTATATTTGTGTACACATATAGGGACATTTTGCAATTTTAATGCAAAACCATCAATATGTGTATTTGAATTAGGGCTGGGCGATAAAATGCTAACGATATTTATAATGTATTACAAAACTTTTTCTTGAGAGAGATTTAAGACATGGCAGATATAACATCTATAAAACTCATGCCGTTCACGTTTTGACAGACAACATGAAAACGCAATCATAAGTATAGTGCAGCTTAAACCAATCATGTGGCTGGAAAGGAGCTACAGCCATGTTTGTTATGTTGAGAGTAGGCTAGCAGCCGGCAGCGGGACGTGTTAATAATTGGGCTTCTGCAGCCACGCACGCCACATCTTGGAAGAGAGTGCGGGATAAAAGAGAAAATGCCGAGTCTCCATTTCAACTTGTGTTTAAAGTGCAGACTTCAAGCAATATACCAGTTTTTAAATCAAACTCAATCATAAATAATGTGGGCCTTGATATTTCTGTGCTTTTGGTGCCGGAAGAAACTGAAAGAAAGGCAGGAAGAAAAAAATGAAATAAAATAAAATTAAACAAATATATAAATAAATAAAAAATAAAATCAAACTCCTTTTCCTATTGGTGGAGAAATGCATCGCATCAGCCAATCAAAATATTTTATGGCATTTGGTTGCTAAGGAAGACAGGAAAGTTTTGGGAGTGACGGCAGGGAAAAAGAGAGACAGAGTTTTGAGATTTGTGACAATATGATATGTCCTCATGTGTTGTGATGACTGAAACTGTTCTTTGAAGTGTCACAAATAATTTGTGTGGTATCTTATTATGACACGTGATTGTTTTGTAAATAGCTGTGCAAAAACACCTGAGACATTGCCTGCATTTTAATGTAAAAAGATGTATATGTTGTTCATTAAATTGATGCATACGTTTTTGAAATTTACACTTGAGATTTTTTTTAAGTTAAGGGATTTAAGTTAAGGGATTTTGGGTGCAGTGTGTTCATACAGTATGTCAAAATGAAAAAAAAAAAACAAATGTAAAATTACACAGTGAAGTTGTGCTGA